>PVKV010021456.1:0-20795 GCA_004027835.1 Alouatta palliata
ACTCCTGCAAAACAAAAAAATGAAAAGACTAACTCCAAACCAGAAAAGCTTAATTCTTCAAGTGTATATGGCTCCATACAGGCCAAGGCACACTCTCTGCCAGGACAGTACTTCCTGCTTCATGCCTCCCTCCCTCTCTGCATCTCTAGAGGGAAGGCAGCCAGCTGTGACTGCGGGAAGGGTGCAAGGAAGCCAGCCTCTCCTGACAGAAATGTCAGGGGCTGCAAGTGCTGAGTCTGACCTGGGTTCTGCATCCTGGCCGGGACTTCACACTCACCAGCAGCTGTCAGGCGTAGGGGCCGGCTCAGGACCAGTTCTGGTCTGCTTCTGCATTCCTAGCAACATATGTGGAGTGAATGATGGAGGAGAAGCCAGCTTGAATGAATGAGTGAATGAATGAATGAACATGTGTTGAGGGCCATCTCTGTGCCAAGTCCTGTAGCAGGCACTGCCACCTATTTCTCCATCATCTGCACAGCAATTCTGTGAAGTGGATGATCACGCCTGTTCAAGGTCAGGGAACTCGAGCAGTTTGCCAAAGAATTAACCCAGTACTCAACCCATGGTTTGGACCTACCAGAGAGCTGATAAAAGCTCAATTTTGGGCTTAATATGTGAGCAGTTCGTAAGTGCTTTAACTTACCTTCCTTCCTTCCTTCCTCCCTTCCTTCTTTCCTTCCTTCCTTCCCCCCTTTTCCCTCTTTTTATTCCTCTCTTTCTTTCTTGCCTTCTCTCCTTCTCTCTCCCTTTCTTCCTTTCTTTCCAGACAGTCTTGCTCTGTCGCCCAGGCTGGAGTGCAGTGGTGTGATCATGGCTCACTGCAGCCTCAACCTCCCAGGCTCAGGCAGTCCTTCCACCTCAGCCTCCCAAGCACCTAGGACTATAAGGGTAGCATGCACCACCACTCCCAACGAATTTGTTTTTTGTAAAGATGGAGGTCTCACCATGGTGCCCAGGCTAGTCTCAATTCCTGGGCTCAAGCAATCCTCCCACCTCAGGCTCCCAAAGTGCTGGAATTACAGGCATGAGCCACTGCACCCAGTCTTTTTTTTTTTTTTTTTTTTCAAAAAGGTGGTAGGAAAGGAAGACTTTCGGCACTATTATCCAAACCTAGAGAGGGCCTCTTGGCACTGCGCATGTGCTATGGGATCTACAGTAAAGAAACTTGAAGTTACTCTATTAAACAAAAGAGTCAGGATCCAGAAGATCTTGAAGGTTTGAATGAGGAGCTGGAATTAAAATAATGCCCCACCCCCAATTTTTTCAATGACAGAAATTAAACCGATTCACTTAAAGTCCTGTCAGTCTTTAATCTAACTTTATACGGAGGGAGGAGGAGAGCTTGTTCAGTAATGATTCTCGTCATTAGTTGGCTATGTCATAGCACTCACCCTGTGGTAAGGGAGGGAGCAGGGGCAGAAAAGGGTCGAGTACAAGATTAAGATTAATCTAGCTGTAGGGCAGTCCCCAAGGCCAATAGGCAGAACTACAGCACTCCCTAGGTGCCTGAGGAAATTACGGGAGTTACCTGGTCATTGCAGTTTCAATCTAATTGTTCCATCTTATAAAGAGGTAGTGAGAACTAGGTGAAATAATATATTAAGAACGTCATGGCCGGGCGCGGTGGCTCACGCCTGGAATCCCAGCACTTTGGGAGACCGAGGCGGGTGGATCACGAGGTCAAGAGATCGAGACCATCCTGGTCAACATGGTGAAACCCCCTCTCTACTAAAAATACAAAAATTAGCTGGGCATGGTGGCACGTGCCTGTAGTCCCAGCTACTCGGGAGGCTGAGGCAGGAGAATTGCTTGAACCCAGGAGGCGGAGGTCGCGGTGAGCCGAGATCGCACCATTGCACTCCAGCCTGGGTAACAAGAGCGAAACTCCGTCTCAAAAAAAAAAAAGAACGTCATGATGCCTGGTGCATAATAAATACTTAATAAATATTAGTCATTGCTATTATTTCCAAGTCTTCCATCTTATAAATTTCTATGATGTATATTTTTATTTACATGAAGTGTTTTCCTCTTCAGGTTTATTTTCTTTAGCTAAATTTTCAAAAGTGAGATTCCTGAATAAAAGGGTAAAACACCCTTAGATCTCATGATGGTTCATACATATCATCGAATTACTTGCCTAAATCATTATAATGATGATGCCATGACCAGCCACAAGCTGAGTTTTTTTTTTTTTTTTTTTTCTTTTTTGAGATAGAGTCTTGCTCTGTCACCCAGGCTGGAGGGCAATGACTGCAATTTCCAGTTCCCAGGTTCCAGCGATTCTCCTGCCTCAGCCTCCTGAGTAGATGGGATTACAGGCACACACCAACATGCTGGGCTAATTTTTGTATTTTTAGTAGAGACAGGGTTTCACCATGTTGGCCAGGCTGGTCTTGAACTCCTGCCTTGGCCTCTCAAAGTGCTGGGATTACAGGCGTGAGCTACCACGCCCGGCCACATGGCATATTCTTATTGATTTTTATTTATAATAATTGGATTGATTTTTAGAGTTGATCCTTCTCCAAATACCCATCCAGAGAAGCAGCGGGATGGGTTTAGCTGGATACAGGGCAGAGCCAACCAACCCAACTAGAATGAAACCAAAGGCAGGAAATGGCCTCTCAGGTCAGGGAGGACTGATAAGAAAGCTAGCATGGATATGACTGTTCCCAGGTGCTCACAGCAGGAAGCAGTGGGGCCATAAAATGCACATTGACCGCCCACCCCAGGAATGCTGCAGATAAACCCAGATAAGACAAGAGACCTCTGATGCCTGAATAACTTCTTTGAGGAAGAAAGGAAGGACCGATGGCAGGCAAGAAAAGACCAGCCTGTGCTCCCTGGTGACCTGTGGAGGAGATGTGATAAAAGAAGGGTCCCCAAATTTCACCTTTCTGCAGAGGAATGAGAAGAAGAAACCTGTTGGGAAATTCAGGCACATGATACACGATGTCTTATAAGGACTTCTGGTCACCAGAACTTAGTACTTTTCTGTTGTTTAAGCCACTCAGTTTGTGGGACTTCGGTAGGCGGCCCCAGCAGACAATGCAAAGGTCCTCCTGGATCTGGCCTCCCTTCATTCCTCTCCTCATCTCTCAGCATCTCCCCTCATTCACTCTCCTGGCACAGCCAGCCTCCTCCTGTTGCATAGAGACACTAGGCACAACTCCACTGTGGCACTTCGCAGCCTGGTCCCTCTGCCTGGAACTTCCTTCTCCCCAAATCTGCCTGGCTCCCTCCTACACCTCCTTCAGATCTTCACATCAATGTCACCTTCTGTTTTTGTTTTGTTTTGTTTTTCTTGAGACGGAGTTTCGCTCTTGTTTCCCAGGCTGGAGTGCAATGGCGCGATCTCGGCTCACCGCAACCTCCGCCTCCTGGGTTCAAGCAATTCTTCTGCCTCAGCCTCCCGAGTAGCTGGGACTACAGGCACGTGCCACCATGCCCAGCTAATTTTTTTTGTATTTTTAGTAGAGATGGGGTTTCACCATGTTGACCAGGATGGTCTCGATCTCTTGACCTCGTGATCCACCCGCCTCAGCCTCCCAAAGTGCTGGGATTACAGGCGTGAGCCACCGCGCCCGGCTAATGTCACCTTCTTAATATGGCTTTTCTTGACCACTTTGTTAAACACAGGACCTTCCCCTACTCGAAGCTTCCAGTTCCTCTGACCCTGCTCTGTTCTTTTCCCTGACATCCCCAGCCCCTCCAACGGACTGCACTAATGCACTCTCCTCGTTTACCACCTTTATTGTTTCTTGTCTGTTTCCCTGCACTGGAAGTTGCATGCCATGATGCCAGGGATTTTTGTGTTTTGATCACTGATTCCTCTCAAGTGTCTTGCACAGTGTTTGACACATAGAAGGCACTCAGTAATTGATGAAAAAATGAATGGTCTTGAGTGGGTGATGCGTGTGAGGGTGGGGTGTGGGGTGTGTGTGTGTGGGGGGCGTTTGTGTGGTTTCAGTGCTTACTCTATGTCTACCCCATGCTAAGCACTGCTTGAATGCTCATGGAAACCTCTTAACAACCATGTGGGGTAATAACTATTATCTTCATCTTCCATAAGCAAGGAAAGCGAGACTCACAGAGACTAAGAACCTTGCCTATGCTACTTCTGTAAGTCCATATTCACACTCCAGGCTTTCTGATCCCAGTGACACACTGGCTTCTTGCTGGGCAGGGGCTCTGTTCAGGAGAATGTCCCTTGTCCAATTTCCTAGCGATCAGGGTAGTAGGCCAGGGCAGCTGTAGCCCTAAGGCCCAAAGCAAGTGTTTCTAGAGTGGCCCTAAGCCACAGCTGGCCACCGCCCAGCTGGTAATAGCTCAGGCTTCCAGGCTTGGCTCATTGATGATCAGCAGGGTCCAGATCGCCCTGGATCTGCCACTCACACGTGTGCCTGGGAGGGTGAGAGAAAGGGAAGATGAGAGAGGACAGTAAATGAGGGCAGGGAGCAGCAGGCTATTGAAATTCTAGACTCACTAGGAGCCAAGTGGGCCGAGAGGCTGGTATTACTGGCAGTGCTCGGCAGGCGCCCAGTGGGCAGAAATCCCATTGCCCAGTACTCTTGGGGCGGGGGTTGAAGGGCAGACTGTAACTCTGTAGTTGTATTGTGATGGCGACGGAGGAAACAAGAGCAGCTGATCCGGCCTGGATCAGGAGTGCCCACGTGCACACAGACAGGCCTTTGTGTCCTGGGCCCAGACAACAGGCTGCATTCTTCCCCCACCTCGGTGACGTCCTTCACGGACATGTCCCCAGAGTGCATTTTCAAAGGATTAATCAGCTACAGATCAGATGACACGGCATTCCCTCTGTTACCCACTCTTTGCTGTGGCTGTGCCTTCACTTATCTCTGAGCACAGAGCGGATGGCCAGCCCCAGCCCTGCCCTTGGGGTGCTTACAGTGGCCCCCAGGTAGCTGCAGGCCTCAGAGATCTCAGCTGTCAACATCTCAGAACATAGGAGCTGAGATGGCCTAAGAGCAAGTCTGGCCCTCGCAATTTACTGGAGAGGTGATGGAGTAAGCGATAGAGCTACCACTGGGACCCAGGGGTCCTGCCCTGACAGCAGTGTCCTTCCTGGTAGGAGTGTTAAGCTGCCCAGGGTCCCACCAAAGGACGTAGATCACCTCCTGGAGAAGCTTGAGGGATATGGGTCCTTCATGAAGGTAGACTTAATTCACGCGAGGTTTAATTCTGACTAGTTTCCAAAGCAAATGGCTTTCCTTGCCCAAGTCAAATGTAGGAGACAGGAAGCACCCCAGGATGTTGCTTGCTGTCCTGCTTAACCACACTGTGGGACCCCTGAATGATCAGTTACCTGCCAAATGCTTCTTTCTCTAGATAAACTAAAACATCCTTTGGATACTAAAATGGCCATCTTCCCCGCCTTTTCAGGATCAAGCTTTAGAAATTAGAAGACCTGGGTTTTATTTCCAGGTATGGCAACTTCGGCATGCAAGATCATAGAAAGGAGCTCTCCTAACCCCTGACAGCCACTGATCTGTTCTCCATCGCCATAGTTTTTTTTTTTTTTTTTTTTCAAGAGTGTCCTATAAATGGAATTACTCAGTATGTAATCTTTTTTTACCTTAATCTTTTAATTTTGAGATAAATGTAGGTTACACAGCGGTAAAGAATAACTTTACCAATTTCCCTTAATGGTATCTTGCAAAACTATAAGGTCGAAAATACAGAACTTTTCCAATAGTACAAGGATTCCTCATTGTTCTTTTACTTCCATACTCACTTCCCTTCCACCCCCTACCAATTCCTTAATCCCTGGCAATCACTAATCTATTCTCCATTTCTAAAATTTTATCATTTCAATAATGATATATTTAAGGAATCATACCGTATGTAACCTTTTGTGATTGGACTTTTTTCACTCAGCCTAATTCTCTGGAAATACATCCAAATTATTGTGTATATGATTGATCATTCCTTTTTCCTGCTATGTATTATTCTATGGTGTAGATGTACCACAGTTTACTTAACCATTCACTCATTGAAGGATATCTGGGCTGTTTCCAGGTTTTGGCTACTATGAACAAAGCTACTATAAACACTAGTCTACAGGTTTTTGTATGAACATTTGTCTTCATTCCTCTGGGATAAGTGCCCAGGAGTGTAATTGCTAGATCATATGGTAGTCACATGTTTAGTTTTTAAAGAAACTACCAAATCATTTTCAGATTGGCTGTAACATTTTTTACTTTCCTGCCAACAATATGTGAGTGGTCCAGTTTCTCTACATCATCACCAGCATTTAATGTTATCGTTGTTTTTTTTTAACCATTCTGATAAGTGTGTGGTGATAAAATTGTCATCTTAATTTTCTTTTCCCTAATGGCTGATGATGTTGAACAACTTTTGATGTGCTATTTGCCATTTGTACATCTTCTTCAGTGAAATATCTATTTATGTCTTTTGCCCATGACCTAATTGGATTATTTGCTTTTTTACTGTTGAGTTTTGAGAGTTCTAGATACTAGTCCTTTGCTGCATATGTGATTTGCAAATATTTTCCTCCATTCTATAGCTTGTCTTTTCAAGCTGTAAAAAAAAAAAAAAAAAAAAAAAAAAAAAAAGTTTTTTCTATAGCCGTAAAAGAACAAAAATTTTTAATTTTCATTAAGTCCAATTTATCAGTTTTTTCTTTTATGATTATGTTTTGGGTATTAGGTCTAAAATTTCTTTGCCTAGCCATAAACCTCAAAGATTTTCTCCTAGTTTTGGGGTCAAAGTTTTATATTTTTGTGTTTTACATTTAAGTCCATGATCCACTTTGAGTTAACTTTTGCTTAAGGGTGTGAGACTTAGGCCAATATTGGTTATTTAATTGGTTGGTTGGTTGATTGATTTTTGCCCATAGGAGTCCATTGGTGCCCGCATCATTTGTTGAAAAGGCTTTCCTTTCTCTATGGAGTTGCTCTTGACTCTCATTAAAAGTCAGTTGGGCATAAAATTTCCAGAATGGGCACATTTATTGAGGCATAAAATAGACTAGTGGTTGATCTATGGCTAGCAGGGGGAATTGCAGAGAACTAGGGGTCACTAAGGGTACAAAGTTCTTTGGGGGGTAATAAAATTGGTCTAATATTGATTGCGATGATGGTACATGACTGTGAATATATTAAAAACCATTGAGTTTTACATTTTAAGTAGGTGAATTGTATGGTGTGTAAACTATATCCCAGTAAAGCTGTGACCAAAAGAAATTAGTTGGGCATATTCATGTGGGTCTATTTCTGGGTTCTGTACTCCATTCAGTTGGTTTATGTGTCTATTACTTTGCCAGTATCACAAAGTCTTGATCACTGTAGCTGTACAATAAGTCTTAAAATGTGGCAGATGCTTTCCTTTCACTTTTTTCTTTTTTTTTTTCAAAATATTTTAGCTAGTCTGGTTACTTTGCCTTTTCATGTAGATTTTAGAATAGTTCTATTCATATCTGCAAAAATCTTATCAGGATTTTGATAGGTACTGCTGGTCCTCTGTATCAATTGCTTTCACATCTGTAGATTCAACCAACCAAGGATCAAAATATTTTTAAAAAACAATAAAAAATAACAATGCAACAATAAAAAATAATACAGATAAAAACAATACAACATATCAACTATTTACATACTTCTAAATTGTATTTGGTATTATAAGTAATCTAAAGATGAGTGAAAGTATAGGGAGGCTGTGCTTAGGTTTTATGCAAATGCTATGCCATTTTATTAAGGGACTTGAGCATCCAGGGATTTTGGTATGGAGGAGGGTGTCCTGGAACCAATTCCCTGAAAATATACAGAGACGATTGTATTGCAATAAGCGTATATCAATTTGGGAGAAATTGACGTCTTTGCTCCGTTCAATTTTCCAATTCATGTTGTGCAGGAAGTGGATTTTATGGAATATATATATGTATATATATACTTCCCATATATATAATATATATGTGGGATATATACATATATGTGGATATATATGCATATATATATACATATTTCTTTTTATATATTTATATATAAATCTGTATATATATATTTTCTATATATAGGAAATAAAAATATATATGATTTCCTATATGTATAGGAAATATATATATATACACATTTATATATAAATTTTCCAATTTATGAATATGACATGTCTCTGTATTTATTTAGATGTTTGACTTGTTTCATCAACGTCATGTAATTTTCTGAATTTAAGTTTTGTATATGTTTTGTTAGATTTACCTAAGTATTTCTTGTTTTAAGGCTATTGCAAATGACATTGTATTTCTAATTCTAGTGTCCAAGACTTTATTGCTAGTATATAGATGTATGATTGATTTTTGTATGTTTGTCTGTTTGTCTTGTACCCTGTTACATTGCTGAATTAACTGATGTTTTGATTTGTGTGTGTGTGTGTGTGGACACCTTGAAATTTCTATGCAAACAAGCATTTCATCTGAAATAGAAAAAGTTTTATCTATTCCTTTCTGATCTACATGACTTTTATTTCCTTTTCTTGCCTGATTGAACTGGCCAGAACTTCCAGCACTGTGTTGAATCAGAGTGGTGAGAGCACATATCCTCGTTTTGTTCCTCATATTAGGGAGAAAGTATTCAGTCTACAATTAGGTATAATGTTAGCAGCAAGTTTTCTGTAGATGCTTTTTATGAGGTTGAAGTTTCTATTACTGTTTTTCAAAAAAAAAATTATTATGAATAAGCATTGAATTTTGTTGAATGCTTTTTCTTTTACATCAATTAATATGATCATCTAATTTTTCTCTTTCTTTTTCTGTCTGTTAACATGCTGAATTACATTGATTGCACCAGCCTTGTATCTCTGGAATAAACTCTAATTGGTGACTTTTTATATATTGCTAAATTCTATTTGGCAATAGAATAATTCTTTTTATATATTGCTAAATTCTATTTAGCAATAGAACAATTCTTTTTATATATTGCCAAGTTCTATCTCCTATTTTCTTAGAAACTTTTGCATCTATATTCATGAGAGATATTGGTCTGTAATATTCTTTTTTGGTACTGTTTTTGGCTGGTTTTGGTATGCAGGTAATACCAGCTTGATGAAATAAATTGGGATGTGTTCTTTCCTATTTTATTTTCTGGAAAATATTTTGTAGAATTGAAGTAAATTTTTTAAAATTCTTTTTCATTCTCCAAAGACACCTTTTGGGCCTGGAGATTTCTTTGTTGGGCGTTTTTTCACTACCAATTAATTAAATTTATTTAGTAGCTTTGCACTATGCAAATGATCTGTTTCATATTGGATGAGTTGTAGTAGTTTGAATTTTTCAATAGATTTCTCCATTTCATGTAACTTGTCAAATTTGTGTGTGTAGAGCTGTTCATACTATCTTCTTTTGTTAACCATTTGATGTCTCCATGGTCTGTAGTGATATGCCCTGTTTCATGCCTGATATTGACAATTTGTGTCTTCACTCCTTATTTCTTTGTCAGTCTTGCTAGAGAGGTTTGTTGATTTTATTGACCTTTCAAAGGATCAATTTTTTGTTTCATTTATTTCCTCTACTGTTTTTCTGTTTTAAATGTCATTATTTCTGTGGTTAACTTTATGATTTTCTTCCTTCTGTTTCCTTTGAGCTTATTTTTTTCTTCTTCTCTATGTTCCTGAGATGAGAGCTTAGATTATTGTTTTGACATTTTCCTTCTTTTTCTAGAGTATGTATTTAATGCTATAAATTCTACCCTCAACACTGGTTTAGCTGTGTCCTACAAAATTTTTGTTGCATTTTCATTTATATTTAGTTCAATGTACTTTCTAATTTCCTCTGAGACTTTCTCTTTGATTTACGTATTATTTAGAAGTGTGTTGTTTAGTTTCTAAGTGTTTGGGCATTTTTCTATTTTCTTTCTGTTATTAATCACTAGCTTGAGTTTATTGTGGTCAGCAGGACACACTCTATCTGATTTCTTTTAAATTTGTTAAAGTTTATTTTACGGCCCTGGATCTGATCTATTTTAGTATATGTTACACAGACAACTGAAAAAACGTGTATATATTCTACTGTTGTTAGGCACAGTGTTCTGAAAATACTAATTAGATCTTTTTGTGTGTGCGTGTCTTGACTGTATCTCCTTTTTTTTTTTTTTTTTGATGGAGTCTCGCTCTGTCACCCAGGCTAGACCACCTCTTGAGTTCAAGCGATTCTTCTGCCTTAGGCTCCCAAGTAGCTGGGATTACAGGTGTCCACCACCACACTTGGGTAATTTTTGTATTTTTAGTAGAGGCAGGGTTTCATCATGTTGACCAGGCTGGTCTCGAACTCCTGACCTCAAGTGATCCGCCCACCTCGGCCTCCCAAAGTGCTGAGATTATAGGAATGAGGCACTGCACCTGGCCTGTATCTCCTTATATTGCTTTTTCAATGGTTTCTTTTGGTATTGTGTTATATGTACATATCATTGTCTACTGCTGCCATCACTTTTTAAAAATTCCACTCCTGTGACAGATAGACCATCATTTTATCAGTACATGTGAAAGGTAGAAACCTTATCCCCCCTTTATGTCTTTTTATCCTCCCCTTATTATAATTTTCTTAAATATTTCCTTTTTACATTTAGAACATCAGACAGTATTATAATTTTTGCTTCAATTATCAAACGAAGTCTAGAATACTCAAGAGGAATCTTTACCTATATTTTTGCTTACCTTTTTTTTTTTTTTTTTGTTCTTCCTACCATTCCAAGATTACATCTTTTATCATTTCCTTCTGTTAGAAAACTTTATCTAGCCATTCTGTTAGAGTAGGTCTGTTAGTGATGAATTTTCTTAGTTTTATTTTATGTTCACTGAGCATGTTTTCATTTCCCCTTCATTCCTGAAGGATGTTTTCCTTGGATATAGGATTCTGAGTTAACATCTTTCAACACTTGAAAAATGTTGTGCCACTTCTTTCTGTCTCCATGGTTTCTGATAAGAAATCCACTGTTATTTGAATTACTTTCTCCTATAAAGAATAAAGTATTAGGCTGGGCGCAGTGGCTCACGCCTGTAATCCTAGCACTTTGGGAGGCTGAGGTGGGTGGATCACCTGAGGTCAGGAGTTCAAGACCAGCCTGGCCATCATGGTGAAACCCCATCTTTAAAAAAAAAAAAAAAGAAAGAATAAAGTATTATTTTTCTTTTTGCTTCAAAGACTTTTTTTGTTTTTAGTTTTCAGAAGTTTGCTCAACATATGTCTTGACACAGGTTTCTTTGGCTTTATCCTATTTGGATAAAACTCAGAATCTGCTTTAAAAATCTATAGGGTTTTTTTTTTTTTTTCATATTTTGCCAAATTTGGGAATTTTTCAGCTATTATTTAAGTGTTTTTTTTTTTTTTTTTTAAAGTTCTGCCCTTTATCTCCTCTTCACTGCAATGACAAAATGTTTTTTTTTTTTTTTTTTTTTTATGGTCCCACAAGTTTGGAGACTATTCATTTTTTTCCCAGTGTTTTTTCTCTTTGTTGTTCACATTGATGGTAATTTGGGTAATTTGCTCTATCTTTAGACTAACTGATTTTTTCCTCCTTCTTACTGAAACCATTGAGCTTGTTTCTTTTGTTGTATTTTTTCATTCTAAAATTTTCATTTGGTTCTTCTTTACACTTTCTATTTCTTTTTCTTTTTTGAGACGGAGTTTCGCTCTTGTTACCCAGGCTGGAGTGCAGTGGCGCGATCTCGGCTCACCACAGCCTCCGCCTCCTGGGTTCAAGCAATTATCCTGCCTCCAAGCAATTCTCCTGCCTCAGCCTCCCGAGTAGCTGGGACTACAGGCACGTGCCACCATGCCCAGCTAATTTTTGTATTTTTAGTAGAGACGGGGTTTCACCATGTTGACCAGGATGGTCTCGATCTCTTGACCTCATGATCCACCCGCCTCGGCCTCCCAAAGTGCTGGGATTACAGGTGTGAGCCACCGCGCCCGGTTGCACTTTCTATTTCTTTACTACTTTCTGTTTTCATTTGTTTTAAGAGTGCTTTTAATTGCTTTTTAATGATGCTCCTTAAAAATCCTTAGCAGATAATTCTAACATTTCTGTTACCTTAGTGTTGGCATCCGATGGTCATTTTCTTTTTATTCAGTTTGAGATGTTCATGGTTTTTGGTATGATGAATAATTTTCTGTTGAAACCTGGACATTTGGGATATTAAGTTATGAGATTCAGGATCTTACTTAAACCTTCTATTTTAGTGGATTTTTTCTGAGACTGCTGGGGCAGGAAAATGGGGGAGAGGCACTACTTTATTACAGTGAGGTGGAGATGGAAGACCAGGTTCTTCACTTGGCCTCCACTGACACCTGAGATGGGGACTCCTTATTACTGCTGGGCAGGTGTGGGAGTTCTAACTCTCCACTGTGCCTCCACTGACAACCTCCTGGCTCGGTGGGATAGGGTTACTTCATTTCTGATCTCCACATGGCCACCACAGACACCATGGGGGTGAGTGGCCTCTTTACTCTGTGTAATGATGAAAAACCCTGACTCTGTAAGTCCTGACACTAGCTACCCCAATGGGGAGCAGGAGAGGCAACTTCTTACAGCCTGTTAAATGTTTAGGCTCCTCATTTGATCATTGCTGGTATGGAGTTTACAAGTTTTTTGTTTTTTGTTTTTATTTCACAATGTTTGTCAACAATAAAGCAGATCATTTCGAAAACGGCTCTATTTGGCCAAGGTGCCCTTTCCTTGGTTGTCTGGCTAGAGAGAAAAGACTTTTCTTAGAGCTTTTTTTTGTCTGCATTCATCCACGTTTCCAGATTGCCAGTTTCTTCAGCACCCATTTTTGGATACATAAGGCAAACAACAACAAAAACAAACAAAAAAAACACCACGAGAAGTTTAACCCCTTGCTGTTCCTCAAATCCTAAGTTTCCTAGCCTAGCTGGTCTGCCTTCTTCTTTCAACCCTCAATGTTCTTTTCTTTCTTTTTTTTTTTTTAACTTTTATTTTAGGTTCGGGGTTACATGTGAAGGTTTGTGACATAGGTAAACTCGTGTCACAGGGGTTTGTTGTACAGATTACTTTATCATCCCAGTATTGAGCCCAATACCCAATAATTATCATTTCTGCTCCTTTCACCTTCTACCGTCAAGCAGTCCCTAGTGTCTGCTGTTCCCTTGTTTGTGTTCATGAGTTCTTATCATTTAGTTTTCACTTGTAAGTGAGAACACGTGGTATTTGGTTTTCTGTTTTTCTGTTCCTATGTTAGTTTGCTAAGAATAATGGCCTCCAACTCCATCCATGTTCTCACAAAAGACATGAATTTATTCTTTTTATGGTTGCATAGTATTTCGTGGTGGACATGTGTCATATTTTCTTTATCCAATCTGTCATTGATGGGCATTTAGATTGATTCCATGTCTTTGCTATTGTGAATATTACTGCAGTGAACATTTGCGTGCATGAGTTTTTATGGTAGAATGCTTTGAATTCCTCTGATTATATACTGACTAATGGGATTGCTGGGTTGAATGGTAGTTCTACTTTTAGTTCTTTGAATCCCTCAGTTTTCTCATGCTTGTTTTATATATGATTTCTAGGCTACTTATCTTGAGGAATGGAGAAAAGTTCATCTTTATCTTCTGGGAAACAGAGTCACCATGCAGCCTTTGAGATTTCCCTTTTGCACTCAGCGTAATGCCTTTGAGATTCATCTACATTGTTGCATGTATTTATAGTTTCTTTCTTTTTACTGCTGAGTAGTCCACTGTATATTCCAATTTGTTTTTATGTGCATCTGTTGAAGGAAATTTTGGTTGTTTCCAGTTTGGGAGACTATGAATAGAACTGCTATAAATATTTTTGCACAGGTTTTTGCAGAAACACAAATTACTGGGTTGTACAATAAGTGATGCTTAAACTTTATAAGAAACTGCTAAACTGTTTTCCAGAGTGACTACGTCATTTTTCATTCCCACCAGCAGCGTGTAACACTTTCTGTCACTCCGCATCCTTGCTTACATTTGATAGTTTCAGTGTTTTTATTTTAGCCACATTAACAAATGTGTAATAGTGTTTCATTGTGGTTTAATTTGCATTTCCCTAATAGCTAAATCTGTTTAACACCTTTTCACGTGCTTAATTGCCATCTATATGTCCTCTTTGGGAAAGTGTTCATTTGAGTCTTTTGAGCTTTTTTTTTTGAGACAGAGTCTTGCTCTGTTGCCCAGGCTGTAGTGCAGTGGCAGGATCTCACTGTAACCTCCACCAACTGGGTTCAAGGGATTCTCCTGCCTCAGCCTCCCCAGTAGCTGGAATTACAGGTGCGTGTCATCACACCCAGTCAATTTTTGTATTTTTAGTGGAGACAGCGTTTTACCATGTCCACCAGACTTGTCTCAAACTCCTTACCTAAGGTGATCTGCCCAGCTTGGTCTCCCAAAGTGCTGGGATTACAGATGTGAGCTACTGCACCCAGCCAGCCTTCTGATTCTTGATCCTTCCTATGGGTCTTTTCTTCTCTCCAAAAGATTATTAGTTTTTTTTTTTTTTTAATCCACAGTGTTCTGAAATTTAACAATAAAGTATGTTGATATGGGATTTTGTTCACTCATTGTAGTCAAGCTGTATGTCCTCTTTCATTCTGAAGACATGTGCTTGAGTTTTGGGAAGTATTCTTGCATTATTTCTTATCATAGCCTCACCTCAGGTTTTACTCTTTTCTCTTTAAGAAACTCTGACTAACCTGATACTGGTCCTTTTAGACTGATTCTTTACATTTCTTGTATTTCCCTCTGTTTTCCTTTTCTTTGTTCTTTTGCTCATTTGAGTTCCTATGATATTTCCTTGATTCCATCCTCTAATCTTTCTAGTAAATTAAAAACTTTTAATGCCATATTCTTAATTTGCAAGAGTTCTCTCTATCCACTTGTTCTTGTTACATGGTTGTAAAACCTCCTCTGATTCTCCTGAAAAGCTGAGTTAACTATTTCATGTTTTATTTTTGTTTCCTGTATTTTTTGTTTGTTTGTTTCTGTTTGAGACAGGGTCTCACTGTCACCCAGGCTGGAGTGCAGTGGCACAATCGTGATCTTGGCTTACTGCAGCCTCTGCCTTCTGGGCTCAAGCAATCCTCCCACCTTAGCCTCCCTGATCCTCCAGCCACAGCCTCGGCTGGGACTACAGGTGTGTGCCACCACACCCAGCTAATTTTTGTGTATTTGGTAAAGACGGAGTTTCACTGTGTTGCTCAGGCTAATCTTGAACTCCTGAGCTCAAGGGATCTGCCCTCCTAAGCCTCCCAAAGTGCTGGGATTATAGGCGTGAACCACTGCACCGGGCTCTGTTTTCTGTATTGTATCCGTTTCTTCCACTTCTCTATACTTAAAACCAGTTCTGTCTCTCTCTCTACTGCAGTGTGCTCAAGGACCATGATCAGTTGACTCCTGGAGGTTTTCGTTTATCAGATTGATTTACAACCCTGACAGGTAACCAGGAGAAATTAAGTCCAACATAAATTTTACCCCCATCAGATGTGTAAAGGAGCCAGGAGATGAGGGTCAAGAGAGGGAAAAACTGAGGAAAAAAAAAGTGCCCCAAGAAAACTCAGATGCTTGGTAGTATTCCTTTAGCACCAGCTTTTTCTGCTCCTGGCTCCTGGGGAGAAAAATGTCCTCTGCAAGTTCTGAGGCAAACCCAGTACCATTGGACTCCCAAGGACACAGGCATGTCACCCATGCTCATGGGGTTGATTATGTTTCAATGGTGTTCATATTTCCGTCTCCAGATAAACCTTCTGTTGTATTATGTTCCAGCTGGAGCTTTGCTTATGAGACTCCTAGAACTGGACGTCCTGTTGCCAGCCACAGCTCAGAGGTTACTTACCACAGCAGACACATCATCCTCTGCCCATTTTCTTCCAAGCAAAGAAGCCCTGAACCATTTAGCACTCGTAATTGTCCTTTACACCTCAGTCCACCCATACTTTTATTATTATTATTATTTTTGCTATTTAATTGCGAGAAGAAAGACAAAAACAACGGTTCTTTTTCTCAATCACTTTACTTATTTTTGTTTTCAGTACTGAACAGTTCTCAGCCATTATATCATTGATGTATCCCCTTGCCCATTCTCTTTCTTCTCTCTGAATTCTGGACAGTTTCTTGGATGCCGCTAGAAGTCCACACACAAGGGCCCTCTGCTTTTCTCTGCAGAAGGCCACTCAGTGCACACAGGAGCAACCCAGCAGGGCAGGCCACGTGTGTCCTCAGGGTGGCCCTTCACTTTTAAAAATGTGTAGAATGTCAGTGAATTATTTTTGTTCTTTATGAGGTACATGCAGAGTTTAATGCTTATTTTGCCATTAATTTCTTTCTTGTATCTTTCTTGCTCAGCATTGTGTATCTCTGAGCGTGTGTATCTCTGAGCGTGTGTATCTCTGAGCGCTCCCACAAGGGCTTCATCCACTGGCCCTATTTGTCCAATAACAAGATGGATGGAGAGTATAAAAAGACGCCTTGTGCTTATGGTAACGATGAATGATGGTGAACTAGGAAACACATGAAGACCTTCCCCATCTCCATGCCGCTCACCTCCATGTGATGAAGTTGGGGATATAGTTCGACGTGGGTTTCCCACAAGGACCAGGGGATGCGGGAGTCCAAGATGAGATTCAAACTGGGCTCCCCTACCACCTCCTCACACCTCAGTCCAGAACTGAGCTAAATGAACAAGGGTGGCCTTGGTCAGAAGAACCTGGGGTTTCCACCTGAAAGTGCTAGGAGAGAAGTGGTGGACCCAGAGGATGCAACTTCCATGGCTGAGACTCATTTGGACAACATGAAGCCTGAGAATGTGAGTGGAAGCTCACCCCTAGTGCGTAAGGGGTACGCAGTCAGCCACAGTCTTAGGCCCAGCCCCAATCCCAGCCCCAGCCCCGCTGATGTCACCTTGGTGCTAGGTTTGTGAGGACAAGGGAGACCCGATCCTGGCTGCCTTGCCTCTTTCTCCCTCCGCTCTCTGTCGCCTCCCTGAGTCACTGCTTGGCAATAGCCACTTCAAAGCGGAAGCTACAGTGACCCCAGCTCTCGGCTTCCCGTCGGACTGGTCCACTTCAGATGATGCAGACATTGGGACTGCCGTCCTTTTGGCTTCAGGTCATTTGACTAGGCTTTTCTCCAGGACTTACACTCCCTTTAGGCAACCTAACTGCTCAGAGCGTGCTAAGAGAAATCAGTTTTTTCAAGAGTCAGTTGAGATGGGGGTTGGAGAACAAGAGGGGTCAGTGTGTCCTCTGTGGACCTGCTGTGATGTGACCGGGAGGAGGCCTCACCCAGAAGCAGGCAGCGGCAAGAAAGGACACCCTGGAAAGAGGCCTGTGGGGCCATTATGTCCTTCTGTTCCTCTACAAGGTGTCCCCAGTCTTTGAGTTTGGACTAGGAGACCTGGTCCTTTTGAAGCGGGATGCTGGCTTATGATTACTAAAAGTTGCCCACTGTGCCTGCCATCCTGCCTGACCTCAATCCCCTTGCTTTGGTTAATCCAGTCACTTGTCCCATCTTTAGTACATGCTCCAAAAATCTCTGCAATAAGTTCCTTTGGGAAACTTTGTGTTCCGGATGCCCAAGTAATTCTTTCAGGCTTCTGAGGGCCGTAAAATTAGCTAACTGAGGGAGGGGCAGGCTAAAGAGTCCTCTGAGTGGCGGGCGGATCTGGTTTTTTCTTTGACATCTCTTCTATCTCAAAGCACATCTCCCTTACCTGGCTGGCCACACATTGTTAAAGGAATCTGTGCTAGTGTTTTCTTACTCCATTTCTAGATTTTTTTTTTTTTTCCCAGATCAACTCAACATATGGGAGGATTAAGCCAGTATCCAAGGTTAAGGCTACAGCCCTAACAGCCTGATGTGTATGTGAGTAAGAGTTCTAGAAAGGATAGCCAGTCCTCCTCTACCCTTCTGTGGCCTGTAGAAGACTCTTCAGCAAAGCAACACCCCCTAGCTGCACCTGACCCTGGGCCTGACCTCCAGCCCGATCCCAGCAAGTACATTTGGAGCCACAGGTCATAGTCAAAACATGTTGGCTTCCTTCAGTGGCTGGCTGTGTATAGTCACAGAACAGAGCTGCAGAAAAAGGTCAGTTTCTATCCATCTGAGTTTTGACATTTGTTTGCTATTCAGCCTTGGGTCCAAACGACTCATAGCCTCAGTTTTTTCATATGAATATGAGGGAACTTATCTCCCTAAATTTTGATTTGCAATGAGACACATGATCCAGTTTGAATCTTATTAATTAGCTGTGTGCCTGAGGGTGAATTATTTACTTTCTGTGAGATTTCATTTCCTCATCTGTGCAACTGTAAATAATAATTTAGAGTTGTTGTGAGTAGAGTAATATTGTAGACTCGTAATATAAGGTTGAAATAATTGTTATTACTTACCCCTAGAGTGTTCTCCCTCTTTTTCCCTTTCCTTACCACATCACTAACTCATACATATGACTTTGGGATCTAACTTGACATAAGACTGTTTCTTTGCAAACATTTAGTGAATTGAAAGGAAAAATAGAGGCCAACATTGTTTTGAAATGTTAACGGTGAATTCTCAGTATTTTGTGCTCTTTTGATATTGTCTTATATATGACTAAATGCTTGGAACAGTGTGAAATATATATGCAGGCTTTAAAAAACATTTGCTGGCTGGGCATGGTGGCACATGTCTATAATCCCAGCACTCTGTGGGGCTGAAGCAGGAGGATAGCGTGAGTCCAGGAATTTGAGACCAGCCTGGGCAACACAGTGAGGCCCTGCCTCTACAAGAAATAAAAAGATTAGCCAGCCCTGGTGGCAGGTTCCTCCAGTCCCACTACTCAGAAGACTGGGGAGGGAGGATCACTTGAGCCTGGAAGATCAAGGCTCAGTGAGTGGAGATGGTCTCAGTACACTGCAGCTTGAGTGACAGAGGGAGACCCTGTCTCAAAAAATAAAAATAAAAAAATAAAATTTAAAAGCATTTTCTGTGTGAATAAATGGTCTAACTAAGATACATAGAGAAATTGGGGTGAAGTCATTATAGATGAGTGAATCAAACAAAAATGTTATCTTACTTTTTCTGCCTCCAAAGTTTGCTCACATCCATGGAGTCTACACAAGCCAGAACCCTGGGTATCTTCCTTGGGTCCTCCTGCTCTGCTCCATCCATGTCTAATTGGTCAGCACATTTGATTACTTCTACTTTTTATTTATCCTTGAGATTGTCCTCTCATTGTGGTTTTAATGTGCATTTCCCTGATAATTAGTGATGTTGAGCATTTTTCATATGTTTGATGGCCATATGTATATCTTTTTTTGAGAACTGTCTGTTCATGTCCTTTGCCCACTTTTTGATGGGATTATCTGTTTTTTTTCTTGCTGATTTGTTTGAGTTCCTTGTAGATTCTGGATATTAGTCCTTTGTTGGATGCATAGTTTGCAAATGATTTCTCCCACTCTGTGGGCTGTCTGTTTACTCTGCTGATTATTTCTTTTGCTGTGCAGACGATTTTTAGTTTAATTGGATCCCATCTATTTATTTTTGTTTTTGTCGCATTTACTTTTGGGTTCTTGGTCATAAACTTGGAGGAACTTTTGAAAACTCAAATTGGAGATGGTAGGTCCCGGGACCCGTAGGCCTTAACAGATGCCCAGGTGACTTCGATGACTGGCCAGGTTTGGAAATCACAGGTTTCCAGGCTCACAGGTCAACCCTTTTACCCGCATAGAAGGCTCTCTGTGAACTATTTCCCTCTGTCTTCCTATCCTATTTCATTTCATGCCTCTTTCCTAACAGTTTATGGAATTTTATGGCCCAACAGTGCTGAAAGCCGACAATATTCACACACATGATGTTATTTCATCTCTCTGCTTTAAGATACAATCATGCATCACATAATGATGCTTGGGTCAATGATGGAACATATATACAATGGGAGTCTGATAAGATTATAACAGATAGAAAAATTCCTATCCCCTAGCAACGTCATAGCCACCCTAAGTTTGCAGTGCAATGCATTACTCACATGTTTGTGGTGATACTGGCGTAAACAAACCTACCGTATTGCCAGTTGTATAGATGTATAGAACATATAATTATGTATAGTACATAATACTTGATAATGATCAAAATAATTATGTGGGCTGGGCACAGTGGCTCATGCCTGTAATCCCAGCACTTTGGGAGGCCTAGGAGGGTGGATCATGAGGTCAGGAGTTCGAGAGCAGCCTGGCTAATATAGTGAAACCCGTCTTTACTACTGAAATACACAAATTAACTAGGTGTGGTGGTGGGCACCTGTAGTCTCAGCTACTTGGGAGGCTGAGGCAGGAGAATTGCTTGAACCTGGGAGACTAAGGTTGCAGTGAGCTGAGGTCACACCACTGCACTCCAGACAGGGTGACAGAGTAACACTCTGTCTCAGAAAGAAAAAAAAAGATTATGTTATTGGTTTATGTATTTACAATACTATATCTTTTATTGTTATGTTAGAGTGTATTCCTTCTATTTATTAAAATTTTTTTTAAAAGGCTGACTGTAAAACAGCCCCAGGCAGGTCCTTCAGGAGGGATTCCAGAGGAAGGCATTGCCTTATAGGAGATGACGGCTCCACACATGTTGTTGCCCCTGAACACTTTCCAGCGGGACAAGGTGTGGAGGTGGGAGAGAGTGATACTGATGATGCTGACCCTGTGTAGGCCTAGGCTAATGTGTGTGCTGTGTCTATGCTTCTGATAAAAGAATTTAAAAAGTTAAAAAAAAAAAACAGAAAAAGGCTTATAGAATAAGCACATAAAGAAAGAAAATA
>PVKV010021456.1:20895-37600 GCA_004027835.1 Alouatta palliata
TTCAAGCAATTCTCCTGCCTCAGCCTCCTGAGTAGCTGGGACTACAGGCACGTGCCACCATGCCCAGCTAATTTTTGTATTTTTAGTAGAGACGGGGTTTCACCACGTTGACCAGGATGGTCTCGATCTCTTGACCTTGTGATCCACCCGCCTCGGCCTCCCAAAGTGCTGGGATTACAGGCGTGAGCCACCGCGCCCGGCCGAAAGAAAATATTTTTGTATAACTTTACAATGTGTGTTTTAAGGCTAACTGTTATTACAAAAGAGTCAAAGTTTTTAAAAAAATGTAAACGTTTATAAAGTAAAAAATTATAGTAAGCTAATGTTAATTTATTATTGAAGAAAAGAACATTTTAAATAAATTTAGTGTAGCCTAAGTGTCAAGTGTTTCTAAAGTTTACAGTACTGGCTGGGTGCAGTGGCTCACGCCTGTAATCCCAGCACTTTGGGAAGCTGAGGCAGGCAGATCACGAGGTCAAGAGTTCGAGACCATCCTGGCCAACATGGTAAAAACCTGTCTCTACTAAAAATACAAAAATGAGCTGGGCGTGGTGGCATGCGCTTGTAGTCCTAGCTACTTGGGAGGCTGAGGCAGGAGAATCACTTGAACCCAGGAGGTGAAGTTTGCTATGAGCCGAGATGGCGCCATTGCACTCCAGTCAGGGTGACAGAGTGAGACTCTGTCTCAAAAAATAAATAAATAAATAAAGCCACAGTATTTATTGTAATGTCCTAGGCCTTCACATTCACTCACCACTCACTCACCCACCCAGGACAACTTTCAGTCCCACGAGCTCCATTCACATAAGTGCTCCATATAGGTAGGTATACCATTTTTTTTATTTTTTATGCCATATTCTTACTGTACCTTTTCTATGTTTAGGTATGTTTAACTACACAAATCCCATTGTGTTACAATTGCCTACGGTATTCAGTATGGTAATGCTCACAGACTCAAGCTATACCTTTTGGTATAGTGTCATGTTATGATACCAAATACTGTAGGCAATTATAGCACAGTGCTAAGTATTTGTGTGTAGCCTGGGTGTGTAGAAGGCTATACTGTCTAAGTTTGTGTAAGCATATTCTACAATGTTCACACAATGACAAAATTGACAAATGGCACATTTCTCAGAATGTGTCCCATCATTGAGGAACACATAACTGTATTTCCCCTTCTTCCCACAATAGCCTCTTCTACCTTGTCCCCTGAAAAATTCCCATTTGTTCTTTCAGCTCCAGCTCAGACACCGCAGCGTTTTTGCAGAATTATTACATTTATATAAAGTTCAAAACAGGCAAAACCACCTTTGCTTTAGCAGTCAGGAGCATGGTTACCCCTTGATGAGGGTGGCAGATGCTAGTCATGTTCTTGATCTGGGTGCTAGTTACACGGTTTTACTCAGTTTGCGAAAATTCATCAACCGTGCACTTGTGACGTGTGCAGGTTTTGTACAACCAGTTCAGATGACTCTTCCTCCATGAAGCCTTTTTGGATACCTCCCTTAGAGTTAATTCTGCCTCTTTCCTGTTGCTGCTCTGCCTATTGCAGTCTTTTGGGGTACTTAACACTCTGAATTGCAGTTCCTTTATGGACATGTCCGTCTCTCCATCTAGACTATGAGCGACTTGAAAACAGGATCTGAGAATCCCCAGCACCTGCCACCACTCTCCCATATGCTCAACAGAGGCAAGGGACTGAATGAAGGAGCAAAGGAAGAAAGAAAACACGAGCTTGGGAGCCATGGCATTTGCTCCTTTTCTCTTTGTTTTTATCAAAAATACACAACATAGTGCTATTGAGCTGTTTTTAATCAACTGGGGCAAGAATGTAAACAGCCTCCCTCACCACCCCTCTCGTGCCTGAGAAGGACTGCTTGTGCTCCCCCAGCCAGGGGTCTGGCCTCTGCTGCCCCTGCGGTGCTCTGCCGGGCTCCCGGTCCACCAAGCCGGTAGCTGCTCCTCTGATCTCATTGCTTGTGTAAACGCCACAGCACAGAAGGCTTCCCGTGGGATCACCAAGTTGGCATCTGCTCCCTGTCTTCTATTATTGCTTAGCTGGAGAAAACATTTCACTGCTCCAGGCAAGTCATAACAATAACAACAAAAAAAATCTTTATGGGCTTATAGGACAAGGAGGGGTTCCTGTGGCCACTTCTAAGCTAAAAGCAGACTCACTACTTGGCAGCTGGAATGCCACCCCCTTCCTGCATCCTTTGTTACCTTCAGTACTCCCTGTGTTGCCTCAGGCTCCACTTCCTGCAGGTACCCCAGGCTGTTTCCCTCTCTTTCTACCAGCTGTGCTGGGATAATGGCCTTATAACTCGGTGTACACAAATATAGATAAGTCTGAAGTAGATCTGGTGTGGTGAAAAGAGCTCTGGGCTTGGAACCATAAACTCCAGGTCTCAGTTCTATTAGTGTCACCTACTGCCTGGGAGCAAGTCACTCCAACTCTCTTGACCTTGCTGTCCTTTTATACAAACCAAGACAAAAAAGGATATATCGCCTGTGGATTGCTAGGAGCATTCACAGTGAGATGAGGAAGCACAGATACTTCCATCCTGCCGTAAACTTCCATGCAAATACGAGTGGTATTACAGGTCACATGGATGGAAGGGCACCTTTTCAAGAGGTAGTTACACTTTAAATCTCACATCCTAATGGAATTTCCAACATCACTGACTGATGTGGGGAGAAACTGTGGGTCAGATGCCTTTCTGATAAGAGCACTCCAAGGCAAAAGGAAACAGAAGTATGTGGAAGGTCGCTCACCTCCTCCAGGGAGCTATATTTCCACATCCTTTCAACATGCCCATCCCTAAAGTCACAGGAGCCCTTCATTATATAGTACGGGCTGTTCTCCAAGACACGATTGAGGCTCCAGACTCATTCAGTGGCCACCACTATGGCCCACCCCTGCCTGCTGCTCCTCTAGAGGACTGCTAAAATTCCCTGCACATAACTCTCACAGGTGCTGAAGCCAAACCAGAGGGGCAGGAAAACACACATTCACCTGTCAACATGCCATGTCATGGGATTCAAATGATAAAAGTGAGTTTGGCGAGGCCATTGACAGCTAAGGGCCTTCAGCTCATCAAAGAGAAAAAACAAAAAATCCTAGTATCTAATCTAAGTCTTACCACAGGATATTTTGAGCTTCCCTTTGAGTTAACCTTTACAGGGTGTATATGCCCAAGGAATCCCAGGTGAAACTGTAGTGCAATTGCATAAGAATATCTGATGGAGTGAGGACTGAGGCAGATTCCTGTGATGTTAGCAAGCTTGTTCCCTGAGCATCTAGAGGGGAAACAGAAGACATTCATCCTCAGATGCTCACAGCCACTGACATAACACCCAGCAACAGGAATGAGAATGTCATTCCTGTTTGATAGACTCAGGATGGAATCCTGGTTCTGCCATGTATTCAGCATAGGACTTGGTGACCCTTGGAAAGTTAGAGTCAGGTGCCGCTAACTCAGTTTCCTCATTTATACAATAGTAATTAAAATGCCCACCTCATAGTGGTACTTGGTGAATTAAAGAAAGATGATGCATGCAAAGTTACCAGTGACTGGAGGTAAAAACTCACTAAATGGTAGTTGTTTTAATATTCTGCTTCAGAACTAATTTTCTAGCAAGTGGTCCTTTATATAAGGACCCAAATAAACACAAGCATAAGTTAAATTCCATTTTCATCCTCCGAATATCTATTAGAAAAGGAAGGAGGGGCACCTAGGCAAAAGGTGTGTTAAGGAATATGATTTCTCATCGCTTCATTTAGTGCCAGATACAAGTTGAAGGTGAAAAGTATCTATGGGGGTGCATTCTGATAGCCTGTCAGTCTCACCTAAGAAAATCAGATCCTCCCCAGTGGGGGAAGAACAGAACTTCCAAAGACAGGCCCAGTCTAAGCCTCCCACACCAACTAAAGCGATGTTCTAAAGCTGCAATCAATCCTAAGAAATAGCCACGTTGGCTATCTCTCACGAGGCCAGCTGGTAACATCTTGATTTTTAATGAGAATGACCAGTCATTCAGGGACTGGGCTGCCCACGCATGAGCAACTCCCCAAACTTCTAAAAAAAATTTCGCTAGAAGAGAATTAGACTCTTATATTTCAACCACAGCATAAGCACCTAATCGCACCTTCCAAATTATAATCATTTTGCATTAGCCATTTCCATACTTGTGGCCTGTAAGTTTCAATTACTTTAGGGGACAGTCAAGTAACAAGGAAGGAGTGCTTCCTTATAGGAGGGCCTCCATTATGGAGCTTCCAGCTCAGAAAAGCTGTCATCCTGCCAAGACCCTACTATACTATATAGTTCATAAATGTTTGTTGAGCAATTGACTGGTTCATTGATGCATTAATTTAGTTATTCAACAAATGCATACTGGGCATTTACTTCTTCAAGGCTCAAAGGCCAGAGATGATTAAGAGACAGTCCCTGATCTAAAGAAACTTAAAATCTAGTGGAAGAGTATAAAAAAAAGCTGACAATAATACTAGGAAGAATGAAATACATGCTTTAGATGAGCTGCAGTTGAAGTGCTGTGAAAGCTCAGAGGAAGGAGCAGTTTCCTGGCATAGAAAAAAACACTCAGGATGCTGGTAAATGAAGGCTGATGGATCTGGAGAAATACTGGCTCCCAGACATGCTCTGCAAAGCAGCCGCATCTTAGCCCACTCCACTTCTGCACCTCATCTGCCCCCCACCCGAAGCCCTGTGATGGGCTCTGCCCTTAGCAGAGCTGGCCTGACTCCTTGTAGCATTCTAAGCTCTGTCTCTCTCCACTGAATTCAGGCCAAGCATTGATCTTCTAGCATTGTCAACATGCCACATCACTTTGCAAAGCCTGCATCTTATGGGCTAAGCTAATAACCCCCTAGGGAGGTTAGGCAGGAGGCTCAGGTTGCAGAAGAATCGGTTCAGTTCTGAGCCCTGTTGTGACTCATCTTTTCCCCCTTCTATTAAATGAGGATCTTATCAATCTGGTGGCTTCTTTTGCTCTGCCTAGGAAATAGAACTGAGAGAAGCACAAGATGGGCAAAAGGAAATGGAGTGAAATATATAGCAGCATCACGAATTTTGTCAAGAGACATAGAAATGCCCAGCAGTGGACAGTTTCTCTATTGTACAAACAGAAGCAGCCTGATGACTTAATACAATAAAATCCCAGGGGCACTCTGTGACGTTTCATGATCATAATGTCTGGGACTTGTCAGTTTTGAGATTCCCAAAGCTTTAGTCTAATGGCAAAGTGGAACCAAAGCAGAGCCTTCGGGAGAGGTGATCTCAGTAGACCTGTGGGTCAGGGGAGCAGGCATGGCCTGCGGGGCCGTAGGAAGGGTCCCCTCAAGGCATCAGCTCAGGACAGAGGAAGAGCCAGGGTCTGCTGGGGAAGGTCTGGATTCGGATCCTGGCTCGCTACAAACCAGACGTAAAACCTTCAATAAGTCACTTCACCTTTGTGAACCTCAGCTTTCTCATATTTAAAATGGGAGTATTTAGCCAGTCCAAGTGCAGTAGTATTGATATTTACAACGAATTGATCACAAGCAGTTACAGATTTCTTTTTTCCTTCTCCACTCCCACTGTTTCACTTGACTATCCTTGGAAAAAAAGTGGGAGTGGGCCGGGCACAGTGGTTCATGCCTGTAACTCCATGGCAGGTGGATCACAGTGAAACCCCGTCTCTACTAAAAATATTAACAAATTAGCCAGGCATGGTGGCAGGGGCCTGTAATCCCAGCTACTAGGGAGGCTGAGGCAGGAGAATCGCTTGAATGGGGGAGGCAGAGGTTGCAGTGAGCCAAGATCGTGCCACTGCACTCCAGCCTGGGCAACAGCGTGAGACTCAGTCTTAAAAGAACAAAAAAATGGGAGTAGTAAGGTGACAAGATGGTTCAGAGATGTAAATGCTGTGAAGTCCTTTTCTGGAAGACTGAAATCAGTGCAATAAGGGTTTAACCACAGTGAATTTGTGGGCCAAAACCATAGATCTAGATAGGGTGAGCAGACATAAAGAAACCAGTTTTTCTTTTCTTACTTCATTTTTTGAGCATTGACTATTTCTCATCTCTTGAGACTTCAAGTTCCTAAAATGACAATTAAGTATAATTGTAATGACCATTTATTGAGCACATGCTCTGTGCCCCACAAGCCCTGTGTTAACTTCTGGATAGGTATTAACTCATGCAATCCTCGAAACATTCTTATGAGATAAGAATTTCACAGATAAAGAAGGAAAGAGTTAGAGAGGAAAGTAATTTTCCCAAAGTTACACAATTGGAGGCAGAGGCCGGAGTTGGACCCAGAGCTAAATCTTCTTCAGGGATAGTTTTGAATTTGAAAACAGAGGCAAGACGATGGCTCATCAGTGTCAGTTTCCTAGGCCATAAAGAATAGAATGCCGAAGTCTCTCCTTTCCTTATCCTCTTCCTGGGGCTTTTACCAGAGAAGGAATGGAGTAAAACCAAAGCCTGAAGCTTATGGGTTCCAACCCTTCACTGATGACATTGCCAGAGCTATCCTGGCAGCAGGCAGTAGTAGTAATTGTCATTCCAGGAGCCACGTTTATTGAGCCGTTGCTAGCCATGCTCAGCATTGAACCCTCATCTCATGTAACCTGTTTGTCCTGCTCCAGAACTTCCCCTACTTTACAAGTGAGTAAACAGATCAGACCAAGAAAGATTGAAATTCCATGCTCTGAGTCTTCTTCTTTTTTTTTTTTTTTTTTTTTTTTTTTGAGATAGAGTCTCGCTCTGTCGCCAAGCTGGAGTGCAGTGGCACAATCTTGGCTCACTACAACCTCCACCTCCCAGGTTCAAATGATTCTCCTGCCTCAGCCTTCCGAGTAGCTGGGACTACTCATGCACACCACCATGCCCAGCTAATTTTTGTACTTTTTTAGTAGAGATGAGGTTTCACCATGTTGGCCAGGATGATCTTGATCTGACCTCATGATCCATCCACCTCGGCCTCCCAAAGTGCTGGGATTACAGGCATGAGCCACGACACCGTGCCAGCTCTGAGTCTTATGATATAAAGTGACACGGCCCCCCTTATTTCTGCTGTATTCACTTGAGACTCAGAGACCATTAATCCTGTAAATGTTGCCTATGCAGCCCACCCGATGCCAACACTAACAGCCAGTGAAAGAAAGCTGGTTTCTGGAAACTCACCACGAGCAGCCTGTATCTGTCTTTCCAAATTGCTTTGAGATGAGCTGAATTCAGAGCCCTCCCCCGGTGTGGTTATGGTAGTGGGAGATCCGAAGGGAAGGGAAGGAGGCTGAACGGTTTCCTCCCACCTCTCTTCCCTCAGGACAGACTCACTCCACAGCAGATTCCTGAGATTCCACATGGCTCTGTGGCTCAAAGCCTTATCCTGTTGACCTCTCAGCCCAGCTGCCCAGGGGCAACCACCACCACTCCCAGAAGGAGCCCTGTCTCAGTCAAGGCCTCTGAGCTCGGTCTGCTTGGCTGCTTGCTAGGGCTAAAGCCTCAGTGTGGTCAAACAGTGCAACAGATACGGAGGGTGAAAGAGGGAGAAAAGAAGGAGAGGAAGGAAAGGGAAGAAGAAGAAAGGGAAAGAGGGAGAGAGAGGGCTTTGGAAGGGGTGCAGAAGGGAAGGGAAGTCAGGCAGACAAAACAGAAGCCCCATGTCAATGTCCAGTCTCCCTGCCCAGACGGGGCCAGAGAACAGGTCTCTGCCACATATCTCTGAAGCCCAAGCTGGACGTGAGAACAAGTAGGCCTGGTCTTGGGGTGGAAACTCACACAGTTTCACAGCGTGAGACATTAATACAGTCAGAACTCAAACTAGAAAGCCTGGACCGAAGCACCAGGTCCAGACAGGGAAGGACACGAGGTTCAAGCCAAGATTCAAGGCAGTGGGTGCAGGGTTGAAATGCAGGAGCCTGGGTGAGGGAGGGTGGAGAGGCAGAAGGAGGCTGAGACAGAAAGTTTCCCTGAGAGACTCCTCCAGTGGAACCTGGGGCTGGGCAGGCCTGTGTCCTGAGTGGGACGGAGCAGGTTGTCTCATTGTCCCTTCCTGCTCCTGCCCCCGTCCCTCCTCAGAGCGCTCACCTGGGCCAGCTCAAAAGCAGAGTCGAAAGCGGGCACCTGATTCCTCCCTCCCTGTGCTGAACCGGAAGGATGCTTCAACCCTCCTCATCCATTCTGCAGGCATACACAGAGGCGCTTTCTTGGGCGCAGCTCCACTGTGGACCGCCAGCTCCTAGAGCTTCCCAGTAAGTGCTCCCTGAACCGTGGCCTGCCCTGAAGGGACATCCAGAGCCACGCTAATACAGCCCCAGCACCACAGCCACGGCAGATGTCCTCATGTTTTATCTCATGCCTGGGCTCAATCAAACAGAGACACAGTAAGTTCCTGAAGTGATGGGAACACGTACAGAACAGCACTCAGAGCTCCAGAAGCCAGTTATTTTAGTCAAAACAAACAATCCTTGTTTATTGCCCACAGAACAAGGCCTGGTCTTGAGCACGCCTCCGTCCCTCCCAGCCACCCTCAGCACACAGACACACCCTCCCTCTCCACCTATATGCTGGTGAGGGCCCAAAACCCACATGCTGACCTGGCTGCCTGAGACGGCTCCACCCAACACTGCCTCCCACACGCCAACCTTTTCAAGCCCCTAACCATTTCTGCCAAAATTAGCCCAAGCCTCCCCAGCCCAACTGGGAGTCCTCCCTCCAGAGGGGAAATGGTATTAGCGAGCTGAGCTCCCACTAGACTCCAGACATTGGGCTAGCTTTACAAATGTTCTATCTTCAGTCCTTACAGCAGCCCTTTGGGGAGTTGTGTCCGAAGGAACGTAAAGCTCAGAGAGGTTAAATACTGCACCCAAGATCACATAGCAGAAAACACCAGAGCCAGTATCTCAAAGCTTTTTTTTTTTTTACTCAGCTTGTCCAATGTTTAACATTTTTTTAAAGTCTAAACTAAGTTAGATGAGGATGGACTTTATACAATTTTGTATGCCCTAGAGCTGGCCTAGTGCTCAGTAGGTAAGAAGTAGAAGTCAATATTGAATTAATGAATAGATGAATAAATGAATGAATTAGAGAAAACGCAGATGTTGAAATGAACCTTGACAATGTTAAATGAAGATGTTAGTGTTCTCAGATCACATCCTTATGTATTTGTATGCTGAGGAAAATTCTGAAACAATGGTCCCATTTTAGTTTGTCTCTTCCTTACCAGTTCTTAAAAAAATGGGCTTGGGCTGGGTACGGTGGCTCATGCCTGTAATCCCAGCACTTTGAGAGCCCAGTGTTGGAGGATTGCTTGAGCCTAGAAGTTCAAGACTAGCCTGGGCAATATAGTGAGACTCCATCTCTACAAAAAAAAAAAAAAAAAAAAAAAAACTTTTTAAATTAGCCAGGCATGGTGGCGTGTGCCTGTAGTCCCAGCTACTTGGGAGGCTGAGGTGGGAGGATCACTTCAGCCCGAGAGGTGGAGGTTGCAGTGAGCCATGATTAGTGCCACTGCACTCCAGCCTGGACAACAGAGCAAGATCCTGTCCCTTAAAAAATAAAAAGAAACCAAAAAACAACAAACTGAAGCCTGTTCAGAGGAAAATATCAGGATTAAAAGGAGCCCCACAATGATCTATGAAGAAGAGTCGTTGTTCATACTGTTAAAGAACAGAACATTCTCTGTCCAACTATTTGAAAGCTGTGTGGAAGAGGAAGAGGTTCTAATTCCTGTTCTTGCCATGAGAACTAGGATCAGGCCAGGTACAGTGGTTCACTTCTGTAATCTCAGCACTTTGGGAAGCTGAGGCTGGAGGATCCCTTGAGCCCAGTCATTTGAGATCAGCCTGGGCAACATAGCAAGTAAGACCCTGTTCTATTTTTTTATTATTATTATTTAAAAAATAAAAAAAAGAGTAGGATCAAAAAGTGAAAATGTGGTGGGGCTAATCTATCATCAACATATTTGATTTCATGCATTCATTCAACAGATATTTTTTGGGTACCTCCTGCAAGTGAGGCACAATTGAAGGTGTCCAAGGAAGAAATCTTATCCAAATTGCAATGCCCCTAAGAAAAAGTATACAAAATTTACTAGGGGCTTCTCCTAGGGCCTTGAAAAACATCTCTATGAGTAAGGGGCCCTGAAGTTCAGACACTGTCACTTTCATAATCAGTTCACCCCATTCACTCTCTCCCTCATCAGTAATCCTTAAATTTTATGATTTATGCCTTCATCAAAAACAAGCAAATATATGTATTTGCAACTCCCTATTCTTAAATAAAAATAAAATACTGTACTTGTTTTCCAACTTGAGTTAATATAGCCTCCAGACAGCTGCATAGCAGTACATAATCATCCCTCATTTCTTTTTACGGCTGCATAATATTCCATTATGTGAATATACCATTGTTGATTCAATCATTTCCGTGTTGACGAACATTTGATTACTTTCTAATCTTTTACTGCTAAACAATAACTCAATGAATGACCTGCAGTGTCATCTTTTTAATATTTGTGCCAACAAATCTTTTGGATGGATTACTAGTTGTGGGATTGCCAAAGGGTCAATACCTATGTAATTTTGTTAGGTATTACCAAATTCCCTTCCATGGGGGTTGTAGCTGAGGCCTCTCTTACTACCAGCTTCTCCTGCCACCTGCTGCTCCTTCACTTATCACCCATAAAGTATGGCCCACAACCACCTCTGGAGTTGCCAGTGTCTAGGGAACACTCTGAGAAGGGGGAGAATCACGGAATCACACAGTGACAGGTTGGGAAGGGCCCTGAAGTGGAGACACCTAGATTACAGGAGCATTGCTAAACTACCGCCCCCATCCAAGGCTGCCTGGAGTCAACAGGCTTTGAGGATCTATCTCTGAGTTGGGAGATTGATTAGTAACAATGTAACATTAATAATTTGAAAGATCAGATATAACAGAGGAGGACTGGAAAAGTAGGTAGCTGTGCTAAATGTGCCTCATGCCCAGTGGGGCCTCTAGAGCCCAAGGCCAGAAGCAAAGGGCTTCAGCTCTTCAGGGAGAAAGCCTGTCCACTCTTCCCAGTGTGTGTTCACACTCAAAACTATAAAGTCAGTAAGTCGGACAGCAGCTGCCCAGGACTTAGTTTATTTACAGCAAAGACTATAAATATGCCCCCTTCCAACCCACCCCTCCCTTGTGAAAATGGTGTAAAGAGAACAGTGCAGCGGGATGGGCCATGCTGCCATGGGTGACTCTGTTTCTGTAACAAATGCTTCACAGCTGCACGTCACCTGCCAGCTCCATCAGTGTGCTGGCACACTTGAGCTGATGGCATTCAGGGTGCAGCTGTGGTGGGGCCAGTGGAATCCCAATCCTCTGTTAGGAAGGAAGCCTCATCCCTTCTCAGGAATAGCCTGACAACAGGACAGCCCCAAGATGTCACCCCAAATGCTCCTGAGAGAATAGAGAACCCTTCTATGACCAAAGAGGCTGTAGCAGAAGGCAGTGCAGGCGACCCTGGGCATCCCCAGCGGGTACCTCGGTCCCGCCAGAGTCTTCAGCAACATAAGGCTTTTTAAAAAGCTTTTAGACCACAGGGTACAGCTGGGAGCAGCAAATTCCCACGCCAGCACGGAGGCATGTGAGATAGACCCATCAGAAACTGAGGGCAAGTACACTTCAAATTTTGCCTCTCCTCTTAGAAAACTTGAGGAGCAAATTTTATGTCCACATTTTGTCACTGATTTTATTATTGCAGGTCAATACTATTGTTTTTAAGTGATTAGAGTCACACTAATTTCATTTTAATTGTTGTAGGCAGTCAGGGGCTTAGTTCTTCTCTGCCCTTCTTAACTTAGCAGCCAGCAGTCTCTCCCTGCACTTGGGCATTTGCCATCTGTCTGCAGTGCTAAAGAAAAGTCAGTGGGCCTTCACCTCTGACTGCTCCTACTCCTCCTGACTCCAGATTCTTTGCAGGGTTGCTTGGGTTGCTTGGTTCGAAGCTTAAGGAGAAAGAGTTAGGAGGACTTCAGCTTGTCCTGGTCAAGAAAGGATTTGAAGAAACCATCGCTACATCTGGAACATGGCCTAATACCAAATGTGATTATGGCTACAGCCTAGGAAGGAGAGGGTGCTTTTAAATCTCCCATTCCTTATCTGTACACAGCAGCATTAGTCACAATAGCCAAAAGTGAAAGCAACGTGTGTCCATCAACAGATGAATGAATAAACAAAATATGGTCTATACATACAATGGCATACTATTCAGCCTTCAAAAGGAAGGAAATTTTGGTGCATGTTACAACATAGATGAAACTGGAGTGAAATAAGCCAGACGCAAAAAGATAAAAACTGTACGATTCTACTTATATGAAGTACCTAGAGTAGTAAAATTCAAAGAGATAGAAAGTAGAATGGTGGCTTTGGGGCTGGGAGAGGAAAAAATGGAGTTTCAGACTGGGAAGATAAAAAGTTATGGAAATAGATGATGGTGATGTTTGCACAATATGAATGTACTTAATGTCACTTAAAATTCTTAAAGTGGTAAATTTTATGTTGTATGTATTTATACCATTAAAAAATAAATTTTTAAAAAAAGGTTTATGGCAAGGGTCGTTTACAAGGTACACTTGCTTTAAGGATTAACGCAACAATGAGTTTAAAATAGGTGTGTGATTTATCAAAAAACAGGGTGAGTCTACAAAGAGGTCATAAGACAAAAGACAAGGAAACCAGGACAAATGAGGGCCCCAGGACAGGGCCTAACAGTGAGAAATTGAGGGAAGGAGGATTAACTGTAAGGTGTGGCTGCATTTGAAGTAGTCTGGAGAAGTCAGTGAAAAAAAATCCTCATTCCTTCAGGCACTATTGTGACTTTGGGGGATCCAGACCTGTCTTGGGGTTTCTAGTAGCTACACTGAGGATCTAAAGCTCAGACGCATCATTTCCTTTCAATGTCTTGGCCACGTGGATAAAAGAGGGAAGCATGGGAACTGATGTGTTTATCTCAGGAGACTGATTGCTGGCTCTCTGTGTCCTTAAGCTCTACATGGAGAGCTCAGCTGCCCCACCCGGGAGCCATCCCAGTCTGGAAGAGCAAACCCTCTTTTGACTCTCAACCCACTTGGTGTTTGCTTTTCTCTCCCGGTTCTCAGATTCTTGTTTCTGTACCCAGGATATTTTATCTGTATCTGGCTCCTTTGACTTGGCAAATCCCCAAATTCTAGCCTTTGGGGCTTCTTAAATGATCTTAGCTCAACCCACAAAACTCCTTGCTTTATCCTCTAGCAGTGAAGGACAGCATCTCCACTCCTACAATGCAACTCCCCCTCATCCTCCCCAGAAGAGGCAGAAAGAGCCTGCACTCCAGGTCTTTTTGAGAAGAGACCTGTGAACTGAGATGTTGAACGCTAGGTCCCCAGCCTACAAGGTAGAGGGAAAGCACTGGCCCCTGCAGAAGCCGGTCCTGGAGAGATGGGCTTCCTGACGCCTGCACAGAGCAGACTCCTGGACCTTCAGACCCAGAGGCTCTAAGATCAGGGGCCAATCTGGAATTATCTCTGCAGTGAGACACCTGGGTGTCAGTGATGGCAGCGGCACCCTGCCTCTATCGTCACATCTGCCAGACCTTTCTCAGGGCAAGGGGCTCCCTTTGGCCTCCTAGTTCCTCAGCATTCACCTTCCCACCTTGCCTGTGTCTCTCCCTGTTTCACATTAGAAATGGTTGCATTTCAGAGACTCAGAGATATCTAGCCTCAAACAGACCCAGGGAATCTGACCCATTAACCTCTGGGTGACTGCCCTGACCCAGGTTCTGCTGATTGCTCTCAATGAATAAATAAACTTCAGCCCAGTCTGATACAGTTGCTGAAGATCACTTACTCCACTGAAGATCTAATTTGGCTTATGGGTCCCAACTCAGCCTATGACTGCTGTCTGCTTGGGGAAAGAGCAGAAAGTAATGCACAGTTGCTAAGACAGAGTCCTGTCAAGTCTCTCCTGCCTTTTCTCTATAGGCAACCCACACAAAGAGTCCCTTACCCTTGACAGATGAACTGATATGAACCAGAAACCATACACATAAATATTCACACACATGTACACACACATACATGTATGTGACTATATACACACATATATACATTCAAATGCACATATATAGAAATATAAATAAATAAAAATATAAGCATACGTATATATTTGAATGTGTTTGTGTGTATATATATTTATTATTTATATATAATATATGAAATCCAGACACTTAGGGCTTACTACATACCAGGCTCTGATTTACACACTTCACAAATATAAGCTCCTTTAATCCTCATAATGACCCTGTGAGGCAGACAGCATTCATGTCCTTATTTTCTAGTTGAGGACGTTGAATCAGAGAGATGAAGTAAATTTTCCAAGGTTATTCAGCTAGGAAGTGGCAGAGCCAGGATTCAAACCCGGGATGGTCAGCCCTACCCGCAATGCAAAATCTAATGTAAAGCACTTGGCATGCAACAGGTGGCGGGCAATGGTAGCAGGATTAGCATTACTCTTCCACAACAGCCTCGACTCGCCTGCCATTTCACTGTGTAACACTGGAAAAATGACTGGGAACAAACTTCTCTGGTAAACGGCCAGCTCTAGTCAAGTCAGGAATACAGGATCACACAGTGATTCCACATACGTGATCATTGGCACTCCTGCATTTAATATTAGTTGGTTTGTCTAAAGACCTATAACTGATCATGATCTCTAATTTTACAGAGGCATATATCTGAGTCATGTGTCGGATTCAGAGTCTGGTTTCTGAGCACTGACCTTGACAGTGAATGGGCCGAGCCAGCTGTGACAGCACTGCATCACGTCACAGCTTTATTACCCTCTGTTGGCTGCGGTTCGTACAGAAACTTGTGAATGACAAAAACTCATGTTCCCTTATGGAAAATAGATGCCACTAGAATGACAACTGCTGGTGCTGATGATGGAAGCAAAGAGATTTAAAAAAAAAAAAAAACATTCCTTCTTCAAAATAGGAGTCTTAAACAAACTGAAGAAGAATGGAACATGGGATTGGCAATGACTCAGATCTGTGCCATGATCCTGTCTGCCGTAAGCTCTGTGCAAAACCTCAGAAGAAGCACTTTGTGAATTTATACAGATATTTGTCTGGAAAACTGTGTGAAATATGAAAGGGTGGGCCCTTGAGGTATGATAACATGTAAAGAGAAGAGGAGACCTGCCTGAAATGATATGCTATAGATGTCTTTACCATTTTGGGAATTTCCCCAGGTCTGGGGAGGGAAGCTTCATGAATGCAATAGATTTGCTCTACCTAAATACAGGGCTTGGTAGGAGCCTGGATATAGGAATCCCTTTCTCTTTCTTTTCAGGGAAGAAAGCAAATGGGAGCATCTGGAATCATGAGGGTCTCATGTTGGAGCAAGCTGGGCTAAGATTCCCCATGACCCTCCCTGGCCACAGCCAAAGGGCTTCCTCGAGACTCCTCCCAGCCTTGCCATTCCCAAGGCGCACAGATATCTGCTTCAGGACTGGCAGGCTCAGGTATGATCGCTCTACACTTGGCCTCGTTTCCTCCTTTATTCCTCTGCTTTCCTGGCTTCAGTGTTTCTACCAGCATTTTCAATATAGAAGGGGACTCATCAGATCAGCTTCTACCAGGGCTGATATTTAACTTGCTGGGAAGCCAACTGTTGTGACATTAAGAAAGAACAGTAAGAGCAAAGGCATCGCTGAAAACAAGGATAACTTGTGGGCTATTTTATGCACAAATGGTCCTTTGCCATTCCCATCAAACTGAAAACAAATATCCTGAAACTACTGATCAGCAGCCAGTTAAATTAAATATCTAATTAAAAGAGAACTAGAGCTGTTTTAAAATCAGACGCTTCAAACACTTGCCAATCAGAACATGATGAAACTGGGAGTTTTAACTGAGTAGCAGCAGCAAATAAAATATTTACAGATCTAAGCAGAAATAAATGCATAGCTTCTCATTTTTAAGGAAAATACACAAGTGGCTATTACAAACACGCCTTGGTGCACAGAATGCGGGGGAAGCATCATTTGTCAGGAAATGGAATAGAACCATCCAATGTTTCCAAGTGTGATCGTTTCTAATGGAACAGGGAGAATGCTGCAGATGGAATTCAAGTATGATTGCCGGACGAAATACGGGACAGTGACTTGTCTTTTGAATGTGTGTCTCAAATATTGCATGGGACATACTTACCCTAAAATTTTATCTGTTTATTTGAAATTCAAATTTAACTAGGCACACTGCATTTTTATTTGCTAAATGTGGCAACCCTAAATCCAAGATTGTAAGTAACCCCGGTGACCTGGGAGAATAGCTGGGTGACCAGCAGAAGAGAATCCTGGAGTGTCTGAAGTGTTGCTGGGGTGTCGTGTGCGAATTCGAGCCTCCGTATCTTTATCTGTATGGGGGGGGATGATACTGTGCAGAGCGGCTGCTGTAAGGATTGTCAGGGAAGTCATAAATCACATAAATGTCTGTCACATTTCCTGTACGCAGGAAATAGTAGTCACTATTGGTATGTAGAGGGCCAGCGAGCAGCTAACCAACTTAATATAAGTTGGTTCTTTTTTTTTTTTTTTTTCCAGAAAAGGATATTTTTTATTCAAGTAACTGCAAATAGGAAACCAGAGGGGGAGCCCCAGGCTGGGACAAATCATGGCTACCCC
>PVKV010021457.1:0-37499 GCA_004027835.1 Alouatta palliata
GGTGATGGGGAGGAAGGCAGCAAATCACACTGCCATGTGTGTACCTATGCAACAATCTTACGTGTTCTTCACATGTACCCCCAAAACTAAAATGCAATAAAAAGTATATATATTAAAAAAAAAAAAGAAGTCATGATAGGGATAAAGAATCAATGAATTTTGAACACGAATATTAAGGTAACCTGAATTTTGCCTTCTGGCTGTTGGAGCTAGAGGATTTTGATGCTCTTACTCAGGTATCATTGGAATGATACCAGCAATAAATTCTGGGATAATACTTAGGGATTAACTACGCAACTGTGACCGGGGTTGGGTTATTATTACCTGCTCTTTCTGGCTTTGAAAGAGTTTAAGAAGCAGCAGGTTTTGGCCAAAATCTTCGTTTAATTCACAGAAATGAATGCTCTAAAAGTGTTTAAAGCTTTATTATACTGAAGCAATTTCTAATATTAAGAAATTAATTATATATTACTCCTCAAAATATTTTTTTGATAAGCAAAATTTGCTACACAAAATTTGCTACAGATAGATAAGTGTATATTCACATATGTTTCTGATATTTAAACATAGTGGTACAACATCTCTAGAACATGTTGGTGATCCAACTGTGAATTTTTCTTTCAGGAGAAAAACTGATGCTTAATCTTATTATTCTTATTTGCATCTTTTCTATGTTAAGAAAATTTAATTATTTTCAATTGACATTAACTTGGCCTTTCTGCAAAATAAGTTCTGTCTCATTAAGACAATTTTACGTCAATTTGCTAATATTTATAGTTGCTAAATCTGTAACTTTCTAGTTTTTTATTTTTTTTTCCCCCCAAAGAAAGAGGATCAGGATGCAGGATCTGGGTGAAATTAGTAATATTCATGAAGAATATGAAATAGTAGAAAAACAGAGAATAAGGACTTATGCTTATCTATATCCTGGTGACAAACTAAAGCATGGAGACTGTGCCCTAAGTCATTGCCAGTCTTCTTTTCAGGACGAGTTACATGATTTCTGGGGCCCAGTTCTAAATAAAATGTGGGGCTCCTTGTTATAGAATAAGAGTTTCAAGATAGCAACATCAGAACATTAAGCTCAGCACAGAACAAACATCAACGAAGATGGCCCTTGTCCTTCTATTGTGCCCAGAAAGTGCGGCAGGCTTTGAATTGCTTTTCCTTTCTCCTTCCTCTCAAAGGAGAACAAATACCTTCAAAAATAAATGGGATTCCTTTAAACGAAATAGCTATTGCATGATGTCCAACTGCTGAGTTCTTGGTAAACACTGAGAACCTAATATGTGATTACTTCCTTTGTGGTTTTAAAGTATGTTCTTAATACCAAATAGATGGTGTCTATTTACATTTTAGTAGATTTTGACAATACTCCAAATATTAAGTGTTTGCCATTCAAAAGGGCTTTGGAAAACTAGGAGTTTATTATTTTGTTAGCTAAATCATTCACTTCTGTGAATCAGTAAAATGTTGTAGACTACTTACACTTTCATGAAAACATAAGCAGTATGGCTAACACTCCAAATCACAAGGTGACCTGTTTTGATTGCTAACAGTTTTATCTGTACTCTTTATGCCATAGACCAGGCTGTTAGTCATACATGGAGAAGCATATATAAAACTCAAAGTACTATCTATTTTGGAATTCTTTAGTGCTATTTTTCCCCACAGGAAACACATTTTCTTCCTTTTTTGCCAAATACAGAATATACCATACCCATATCCAGGTTTTTTTTTTTTTTTTTTTTTTTTTTGGGGGGGGGTAACATATTGAACTCATGAACTCTGGAATCATTTCATTAATGTAGGCTGAATGTTACTGGGACTGAAATATGTTAAAGACAAGAAACGCTGTGTTGTATTTTCAGCATTATTGGTATAAATAAAAACTTTGGTTCTATAGCTTCTTATTTCAATTTTTTCTCATCTTGCTTAGGTAATTCTACATGCAAAATGAGAAAATGTAATCGTTTTTGTATTATGCAAAAGTTAAAGTGCCACTTAATAGTATGCTCATTTATGAACTAGAGGTTGTGAATTTAAACCTATACATTATAATTCTGGCCTATCTATAATCATCTCAGATAGAGGTTAGATACCCCAGCTTAGGTAGCGTGTGTTCTGGATACACTGGATGGACTAGTTCTATGCCAATACCAAGTCATCTCCAGGTGGACTCCTGTGGATATGCATTAAGGCATCCAGGTGGCCAGTGTAATAACTTAGTCCAGAATTGATGTGAGTCACTAAATCATACAGGAATGGCATAAAATTTGGAAGATTAGAGTTCAGTAAATATAAATCCCCAGGGGGACAAATATACATATGTGTGTGTATGTGTGTGTGTGTGTGTGTGTGTGTGTAGATATATATGTGTATATATATGTATGTACATGTGTATATATATTTCAGTCAGTTTAGAGAATGATTAACAAATAAACCATAAATCCATAAATGTCTATGATCATGTCCAAATCTACCCTTTCTACTCTGAAAGTGTTGCAATACTTACTCTTAATAATTTAATGCAGAACCAACAGAAACTTTCTAACTAGTAATCCACACAGCAGCTTCTATTAATTAAATTATAACGTGTGCCATTATCCAAAATTGGAAAATTAAAGCCAGCATTTTTTAATTGGTACCACAGGTAAAGTGTGTTTTGATTTAGGGCAGAGAGAATGAGGTATATGACATAAACTAAACAACTCTGAAGTTATTAGGCTAATATGTAGCAAATGAGTTAATAATAAATACTAATTTGGGAAACTGGTTACTGTTTAGTTCAACGTAAGACAAGAAAACCACAGAGTTGAAATTTGAAAGTAATGCCACAATGTATCTGGGTCACAGTGGTCACTTAATAAATATTTGTTAAATCTGATGACAGACAAGAATTTTGAGGTTTTGGTTCACATTTTAAGAATTAATCAGCAAAATCTCACTCTTTCCTGCTATATATTCCCATACCTATACTAATGTTCCATTTTCTAATTTAAATCTATCAGATTCTAAATTTAATAATTTTGCATATGAATTTTCACTATATCCATCACAGGGCTTAAAACACAACTGAGGCTGGACGTGGTGGCTCATGCCTGTAATCCTAGCACTTTGGGAGGCCGAGGTGGATCATTTGAGGTCAGAAATTTGAGACTGGCTTGGCCAACATGGTGAAATCCTGTCTCTACTAAAAATACAAAAAAATTAGCTGTATATGGTAGTGGGCGCCTGTAATCCCAACTACTCAGGAGGCTAAGGCAGGAGAATCACTTGAACCCGGGAGGCAGACATTGCAGTGAGCCAAGATCATGCCACTGTACTCCAGCCTGGGCGACAGAGAGACTCTGTCTCAAACAAACAAACAAACAAACAAACAAACAAAAAATACTACACACAACTGAGTTCCATTCTTAACACAAAATGACCTGAGAAGTCAACCTTTTAGGAACTTAGGCTGGTAGAAAGTTTTTGTGACTCTAATCAGAATGTATTACTCACTGTTCATGTTACCTTCTTAAATTATCATAATATAATTTCTAAATTTGTAAAAAGGTAAACATGAAGCATGAAAAGCATTTGAATATTAGGGAAATATTTGAATCTTACATTTGTTCCTACATATTTATTGTTTTTCACCTGTAAATACCTCAGCGGACTTATTTAATCATGCCCACTTTTTTTCTAGAAATTAATAGTTTATATCTTTGGGTATTTAACACTATTCATAGAGTAATTAAAATTTATTTATAGGAGAAGAAGATTCACTTTTCTTAACCCCACAATTTTCAAAATGAAGACTTACAAACTAGCACAGAAGTAAATAAAGCAACTACATAAAAGTCTCTCTTCCAACTGCCAATTTATAGATTATGGGTTAACTAACACTCCTCAGATCCCCTATAAAACAAATTGACTAATACCCAGGGCAAGCAAAATGAGAGTAGTAGCTACATCTTTGTAAGTTTATAGTTTCTGCTAGCCCCAGTTGTGCCGTGAGTCAAATCTGAAGTCACTTGTTAATTTGTGAACCAAAAAAAATGCACAAAAAAAGGAAAGCTATTATTTTTATTAAAATAATTTGAATGCTTTTGGAAAACAAGGAATACAAATTAGATGAAAAAAATGCTATCGATTTACACATGGGAAAACAACTGTTAAGGGGTGGGGAAAATCTGGAAATCTAGAATTTGAAGCTCTAATTATGTGGGTGTTTCCCCCCAAAGTTCTCCTTCCATTTTAAAGAAGGTAAAACTGGAAAACAAAGATATAGTCTTATGGCTGTAGGAAAATACAAGAAAAGCATTACAGAATTAGAATCAGTGGACACGTCCTCTAAGGAAAGCCTTTGGCCCTAGACGGAAAGATTGGCAAAGGAAAAATCTAAATTTAACATTAATTTTTTGGCTCATTCTTTGAAGTTTATTCCACTGAAGCAACTCATAGTAGAGACTGCTGACTGGCCATCTAAAATGCTTTGTTTCTGTTCTTACTAGCAGAATCCTAACTTTATCCAAGGTAACAATGTGTTGTGCTATAATTCCCTCTGTCCCTTGCAATTAGTTGTAGTCTTGTGAAAGAGTTTTGGTCAAAGCAACGTTAAGAGGAAGCCACTGATCTCTTCAAAAGTGCTTAACCAACATGACCCATGGTTCTTTTCACCCTGGCTTAAAGTTTGGAAACCCTCTTGAGGGCCAGAGGATGAGGATCATTGCTTAAGGATGCTGGAGCAGAAATTTGAGAGGAATATATCTCTCTTCAGTACTTCCTACATATTTTAGCTGAATATTGAAATTTTTTCACACTAAAGAACATGTCTTCTTTTTTGAAATTCTCCACAAGCATAAAATTGGATTTAGATATATCTGTCTTTAGAATACATGCAAATTACAGAACACAATGAGCCCCATGAACATCTGAGTACAGGGTGGAAAATTTTCTAAAAATACGGTGTGGCAGGTAGAGTATTATAAGTACTGATATGTAAAATGTAACTTTAAAATTTTCTATTTTATTTCTGGTTCTGTTACAGCATTCTATCTGATGTAAAAAAATAATAATAGACATTGGTAAATTCAGTGATATCTCCATTTTGTCATCTTGACAGCACAGTAAAACAGGACTATTTCTTCTTCATCTGTCCCTTTTCCTCTAGGGTTTATATGACCTCCTTTGGCAGTATTTGTAGTAGGAGAAAATCTGATGCAAATATTCATAAGGCATCAAGGAAAAGGGGGTACCCATTTATCAGCCTTGATCTGTCTTGGTTCTGTGCTGGCATCTTTTGAGAAGGACCTCATTTCACTGTGGCCACTCTTTGGCGACACTATTAAAGTCAAGTAATTCCTAACTAGGCAGTCCACTCCTCCCTCATCCTTTGCTTTAGAATTCTTTTCTCTCATCAAAGAGATCCCTGCAGATGTGCCTGTTATTTTCCTTTCTCAGTCAATTTTCAGATTCTTTCTCCTAGTTCCGAGGCCCTCTGTAGCAAAGCTCTGGAATTACAGGGGGCTCATTCTGTTACTGACACTGCAGCTTTCTCAGTTCTCTGGCTTTCAGGTCACGTGGAACTAATGACACCGGTGAGGCCATCAGCCGCACATTTCCCGAACTGGTGAAGCACAAATCAACTCCTCTTTGGTATACAGCACACCCATCACTGATGAGCAACCCTGCCTGACCTCATCTTCGGTTTAGCTGCTGGAGGTTTACAGAGCGAGGAAACAAAATTGTTGCGTCTCTTGCTTCTTCTCTCGTATTCTTCCTCCTCTCTAGCTTTTAGGATCTTAATCTGTTAGACTGGAAATTGTTGTGGAGGGCAGAAAAAAACAGTTTTGTCTAATAAATATCCTTTCCAATTTTTTGTATTATGCTTCTATTAAAGTCTTTCATCTTTAGGGGTTGTACTTGATCGTATAATAAATATTCTATGTGTATATGAAAAATGCATATTTTCTGTTCAAAGGGTGAACAGCTCTTTATATTAAATCAAACTTACTGACTTATCATATCTGTCATGACTTTACCATTTTTTGTTTTCTACTATATTTGTTTCATTCTGGAGTGTATTAAAGATAATCACTATACATTTTCTCTTTAAAAGCAACATATTTAGATTCTCTGTTTTATGTTCCACGCAAATTTAAGACAAACGTATTTGCTGCTATTACCCAATGTCTCTCTTTTTTTTCCTGATTACTGCTTTTAATATTTATAAAAGGAAAGTGTATGTCCAACCTGGTCCATGTAAGGTAATTCAAAATCTCTTTCTAGAAAGAAGTTTATATTCCTGAAAATGCTTAAGCAATTTTCTGACAAATTTTAATGAGATTAAGACCCCTTCTTGGCCGAGTGCGGTGGCTCACACCTGTAATCCCAGCACTTTGGGAGGCCGAGGTGGGCTGATCATGAGGTCAAGAGATCAAGACCATCCTAGCCAACATGGTGAAACCCCGCCTCCACTTAAAAGAAAAAAAACCTCAAAAATTAGCTGGATATGGTGGTGCGCACCTGTAGTCCCAGCTACTCAGAAGGCTGAGGCAGTAGAATTGTTTGAACCTGGAGGTGGAGGTTGCAGTGAGCCAAAATCACACCACTGCACTCCAGCCTGGTGCCTGGCAACAGATCAAGACTCTGTCTCAACAACAACAACAAAAAAAAAAAAAAAAAAAAAAAAAAAGATCGCTTCTTAAAAACTAATTACCCATTGACCCAGCTGATTGTCCATCAGGAGCCTCATGGTCATCAACCAGATGTTCTTTTCCTTTCTCTCTGTTCTTTTTTTTCTTTAATCTATGTAACTCAGTATTTAACCAGTTTTTTTTCCCTTAAATATCTGTACCAAATAAGAAGTGCTTTAATTGGCCCATTTTAGGTCTTCTTCCTTATAGAAAGTTTGAGATAAATCTTTGACAAATACTCATATCAAATTTTCTGAAAATATTTTTAACATTCTAAAAAATAACATATCTAATTTTCATATTACCATGCTTGCTGTCTTTTTTTTTTTTTTTTTTATTTGGATTGGAATTATTTTTCTCAATGTTTTGTTTCCAACCATTTAAAAAATAAATGTAAGTGCCTTATTTTGGTACACAGCTTTTTTTATTTTTTATTTTTTTGAGATACAGTCTCACTCTGTTGCCTGACTGGAGTGCAGTGGTGTGATCTCAGCTCACTGCAACCTCCTAGGTTTAAGCAATTCTCCTGTCTCAGCCTCCGGAGTAGCTGGGACTACAGGCACATGCTACCATGCCCAACTAAGTTTTGTATTTTTTAGTAGAGACGGGGTTTCACCATGTTGGCCAGGATGGTTTCAACCTCTTGACCTCATCATGATCCACCCACCTTGGCCTTCCAAACTGCTGGGATTATAGGCATGAGCCACCGCGCCCAGCTAGTTTACAACTTTTATAGCTGGCATTAGATTTTATAGTTTCTGACGGTCTTTGCTTTTATGTCAGATAAATATGTTAATGTTTAGTATTATAACTGATATACTTGATTTTATTCCTTCTATCCTAATTTATATTTTTTCCCTCTTTTTTAGAAAAATTGTCCTTAGAAAAAGATCTGAAAATAGGACAAAGGGATTGCTGTGTCCTGTCCATTCGGTGGAGTCTTGAGCCATGTTCTAGCTGGTCCAACCTGCAATAGTCAGCCTCTCTAGGGATGCCTTACCTGAATCTCCTTGAGTGCTCTAATGATTTTTCTATTACAGTTGCCACCTCTCTCCTTTGGCAGGTCAATGGGCTGGCCATATATTCTATTTACTCTGACTCTCTAGCACACTCTAGCTCACTGGTTTGATTGCTACTTTGTCTTTGCTGACTTTTTGGTTAACAAGCTTTAGGCACTGGGTGTCCTGCAAGTGGTGGGAGGTGAGAGGTGAAGTGACCTTCTGCCAGGAGATGGTGGCAGGGAGTCCACAGAGGGATCCTTCTATTTCCTGATCTCTTCATACCAGCTCAGCCTAGGGAAGCAAAGATTTAGCCCACTCATTGTTCAATCAACCCATCCATAGATTTCTGCAGGTTAAACTATTTCAAGGGTCTGTTGCTTTGTGATCCTCACTCTCAGGTTTCAAGACTGTTCTTGAGTCACCAGGGCATGGGGGCAGTAAGGAATACTGCCAATTTTCTTCCTCATACAGCGAGTTCCTCAACAGAGTTCCTCACTTATAGCCTATAACCTTGTTTCATGTCAGCTCTTAAGAAACCTAACCAGCTTTTTTTTTTTCAATTGGTCAAAGACAGATAATTCAGAGCTAGTGCTAGAGGTTTCTAGAGGCTTGTTCAGGTCAGCATCTTTCCAGGGTTTCCTTCTGTACTCAGGTTTTGATTTTAAATTAGATTTTTTTGTTCTCTAGTTTACCTACTGACAACACTCAAACAATAGGTGCTCTCTTGTCCCAAGTTGGTGCAGGGCCACCAGAGAAACAGAAAGGAAAAAGAAAAGAAGCATATCAATGAACACTTAATATATCTTACTGCCCTGTCAAGGTAGCCAATTGTGAATACAGACTATATCAGGGTCCAAGATTGTGGTTGTATGGAAATGAAAGGAGAGTTGGAAGGGACAGCCGCTGCAAGAGAGCATTAGAAACCTGGTGAAGGTGGCTCAGCAGGTAGTTGTTTAACAGGGATCATCTGGGAAAGGAATAGGATGGGGCACTAATATGGGCACTATTTTTTTTTTTCAGAAACTTTAATGAATAAATAGGGTTGGGATACTGAGGGATACGTTAAAGCAAGGAAAAAGGCAACATACAGTCGTAAAGCCAATGGCAAGCAAGAAAAGCAGGAAGATTGTTTTTATCATACAATTTGGGGAACTCCATCAGTAGAGTGACATCTGCAGAAGCTCTGATGGTTACCTGATACCTAAAAGCCTAAACTCTGTTCCAGCTCAGCCACAAGTGAACTGGGTGACTTGGGAGTAGATATTTGAAGTTTTTTGGATTTAATACTCCATGCCCAGAACAAGATATTTAATCATATTAGCCTTTAAAATTCTACCTAAGTCTAAATTCCAATGACAATTCTTGATAGGTCATATACTCAGACACACACATAAGGGGATGCATGCACACATCTTTCTCTCTTTTGCAACTCAGCCTCCCTGTTGGGGGTGACTTAGTTTCTGGACTGAAAGTGATAAAAAGGAGGCAGGCTTCTGGCTCAATTTATTCCAGCTATATGTAACTATGCAACAATACATCTAGGAGTGTTCCCAAGTGTGAAACATCCTGCCCTTCCGATAAACATGTGACCTCTTTTTCACAGGTCATGTGTTTATCTGGAGGCACAGCATGTTTCACACTTGGGAACAATGCTAGATGCTTTTACTGAGTGACATAAATACTGCCAGCTTTGAGTGGGATTCAGAGCAAAGAAGCACTTTGTAGCAGGTCTAGGGTCAGGTGCAAGCAGGCTTGATGTGTGGGCCATATGCCCTGACAGATCCAGTGCTATCAGAGGAATCTGTGGAAGGAAAAGATGCTTTGTAAGATTGCTGACTAGCTCTGGTAGGATAACTGCAATAGACCCTCCAGGGTTCAGGAGTAAGCCCATGCTGCCTGCAGTAGAGAGTTATACACCATCCAGAAATATAGTTTCTGTTGTGTTGCTGGACCCTAGTAGAGACAGCATTCCTGACAATGGGACACCAGTGACCCTATGACCAGAACTTCTCATTATGAGCTGGTTTCTGTTAGACTCTCTATAATGAACTGTCAGCAGTTTATCCTAGGAAGGAAGTGGTATGTCTGGAATCAGTCATAAGCAGGGACATAGGTCATAAGATGTTGAATAAGTGGCCTAGCCATCCATGAAATGCATTGCTGTTCCACTGATGCCTCTCCCTCAATTAACTTGTAACTACTGTACCAGTTAAAGAAGTCTATGACTGCTTACAGAGAAGGGAAAAGGTGAAGCTTTGTTTGTACGTGGATTTACTCATTATATGGTGCAAGCTAGAAATGTATTACCATTGCATTACAAACATATCAGGGAGTGTCCCTGAAATACAGTGGGGGCATGGGAAATTCTCCCAATGGACAAAGCTGTAGGCTTGAGCAAAAATATATATATATAGGATGCAATCCTTCTTCCACCCATTGGTTCATATATATATATTTGAACTCACAGACAGTGGTGAATAGTTTGGACGTCTGGTTGGGGGCATAGAAAATGAAAGATTGGATAAGGATTGAGATGGAAGCATGTGGCTAGACCTAAGAAACATTAGAGATTTGAGTGTAAATTGTGAAGATCGTTGTATCGAATGGTTGTAATAATACATGACAGAATAAGCTCTAAGCAATCAAGCAGATGAACCAGCTTTCTTCTTCATCTACCAATTATGTGCTGGCACAGTGAACAGCATGAACAAGGAACAGCATGACCATGGCGGCAGGGATGGAAGCTATGCATGGGCTCAACAATGTGGCCTCCCTCTTACCAAGACTGATCTAGCTTTTTCTATTGCCAAAGATTCAAGCTGCTGGCAACAGAGCCCAAAGGTGAGTCCCTACTATGGCACCATCTTTCTAGGGGAGCTACCAGTCACTGGTGGCAACTTAATATATTAGATCCCTTGTATTCTGGAAAAAGAATGAATCATCTTGACAGAAACAGACACATATTATGATTTTTCTTTCCAGTCTGTAGGGCTTCAAGCAAAGTCACTATCTGAGAGTGGGCAGAGTGTTTATTCCACAGCTCAGAATGTAGCATAATATCCAAGGACGCACTTTACAGAAGGAAGCTGTGACAGTGGGAATACAAACATGGAGTCTGCTAAGCCTATCACATACTATTCCATAGCAAAGCTGATGGCCAGATAGAGTGACAGAATTGCCCTTCAAAAAGTTTTATCAAGAAATAATTCACATATCATCATATTCACTCATTTTAAATATACAAGTCAATGAATGTTAGCATATTTATAGGTTGTATAAATATGACCACAATCTAATTTAGAATATTTTTATCACTCCAACTCTAACAAGAAAACTCATGCTCACTTGTAGTCACCACCCATTCTCTCCCAAGGAAATGCTTTCTGGAAGAACTGTTAATGGATCAGTTTAGACATGATATCTTGCTCTTGCAAAGATAAGATGCCATTGTCTTAGATGCAGAATACATTTTAAATTAATGGCCATGTGCTCTCAGTGGATACAATACATAGATCTTGGAACCAACAGTGGAAGTAGGACTGGATCCTATGACCGTCATCTCAGTAATCTACCTGGGAAATTTGTGCTTGCTGTCACTGCAACACTAGATTGTGTGGGTCTATAAATTTTGGTTCCAAGAAATGGAATGTTTTCACCAGGAAATACATCACAATTCTCATTAAACTTTGAGATATGGCTGTTATTTGTTATTGTTTTTTCATTAAACTGGTAGGGCAAATTGACTTGAAAATCAGGAAGTAGGATTGTTATTATACAATGAGATCAGTAGAGAATATGATTTAGATCTAAGTGATCCTCTGGGTTGCCTATTGGTAGTCCCCTGTCAAATTTTGACAGTAACTGGACATGTCCAGCAGCCATGATATGAGAAAGGCATAATCCCCAGGATTTCAGTCCTCTCAGAGATGAAAGTCCTGGTCATTCCCTTAGGTAAGCCACCTAGAACAGCAGAGGCACTTGCTGAGGATGTGATCAACGTGGAATGACTACTGCAGGAAGAATGATGTTTCCTAGTTAACCTTGAAAGTAGCTAAAGCCGTGGAGACTAGAGTTTGTCCCACTATCATTTTTATTATAATTCTTTCAAGAAATACGACAAATCAGAATCCTTAAATACCTGTATCTGGAGTAAATTTATATAAATCAGTGAACCAAAAGGGGCAATGGTGAACTGTAGTGGATGCTGTAGGTCACTACCCAGAGTCTACCTTTTGGGACAGTGGTCCCTAGTTGCTGGGAATGTTGCCTGCTGATGGCTCACATTGAACCACTCCCCTGCAATTGCCTTCAAAAGGGAACTGCCTCAACCCTGGTTACACTCCTCTTCTGGCAGGGAATTTCTTATCCAATTAGTGGTCTAGGTGTAGGTGCAAAGATCCAGTCACTTCTACTAATTCGGGATATTTCTGAAGCACTATCTCAGCTTCAGAACTCTCCACAGGAGCGACTGAGACCTCATAACACAGGATAGGGGCTCCCTTTGTCTAATCCTGCTTCCCTCACTTCATTGGAGGTGTTGCTCCCAAGAGCATCCCATAAAAGCATTTGCACTCAGTTCTCTGATTTAGAGTCTGTTTTCTACAGATCCTGACCATGTAAAATACATTAATTTGACTTTTAAAATAACACGGTAGGTTAAAACTAGTTCTATCTAAAAAATTTAAGTGAGCAATTGATTAGTAAATGTAATTATAGTAAGCAGTTGAAAGAGTTTATTTAGTCCCTCTAGTCTTCCCAGGTTTTTTAAAAAAATATATTTTATTGCACTTTAGGTTCTCGGGTACATGTGCAGAACATGCAGGATTGTTGCTTAGGTACATACACAGCAATGTGGTTTGCTGCCTCCATCCCCGTCACCTATATCTGGCATTTCTCCACATGTTACCCTCCCCAACTCCCTACCCCCTGCTGTCCCTCCCCTAGTTACCCCCAACAGACCCCAGTGTGTGATGCTCACCTCCTTGTGTACAAGTGTTCTCATTGTTCAACAGCCGCCTATACGTGAGAGCATGTAGTGTTTGTTTTTCTGTTCTTGTGTCAGTTTGCTGAGAATGGTGGTTTCCAGATTTATCCATGTCCCTACAACGGACACGAACTCTGTATAGTATTCCATGGTGTATATGTGCCACATTTCCTTATCCAGTCTATTATCGATGGGCATTTGGGTTGGTTCCAGATCTTTGCTATTATAAACAGTGCCACAGTGAACATACGTGTGCATGTGTCTTTATAATAGAATGTTTTATAATCCTTTGGGTATATACCCAGTAATGAGATTGCTGGGTCAAATGGAATTTCTATTTCTAGGTCCTTGAGGAATCACCACACTGTCTTCCACAATGGTCACACTAATTTACACTCCCACCAACAGTGTAAAAGTGTTCCTATTTCTCCACATCCTCTCCAGCATCTGTTGTCTCCAGATTTTTTAATGATTGCCATTCTAACTGGTGTGAGATGGTATCTCAATGTGGTTTTGATTTGCATTTCTCTAATGATCAGTGATGATGAGCTTTTTTTCATGTTTGTTGGCCTCATATATCTCTTCTTTTGAAAAGTGTCTGTTCATATCCTTCACCAACTTTTGGATGGCTTTGTTTGTTTTTTTCTTGTAAATCTGTTTTAGCTCTTTGGAGATTCTGGATATCAGCCCTTTGTCAGATGGGTATATTGCAAACGTTTTTTTCCCATTCTGTTGGTTGCTGGTTCACTCTAATGATTGTTTCTTTTGCTGTGAAGAAGCTCTGGAGTTTAATTAGGTCCCATTTATCTATTTTGGCTTTTGTTGCCAGTACTTTTGGTGTTTCAGTCATGAAGTCCTTGCCTATGCCTATGTCCTGAATGGTTTTGCCTAGGTTTTCTTCTAGTGTGTTAGGTCCTATGTTTAAGTCTTCAATTCATCTAGAGTTAATTTTAGTGTAAGGTGTCAGGAAGGGATCCAGTTTCTGCTTTCTGCACATGGCTAGCCAGTTTTCCAAACAGCATTTATTAAACAGGGAATCCTTTCCCCATTGCTTGTTTTTGTCAGGTTTGTCAAAGAACAGATGGTTGTAGATGTATGGCATTGCCTCCAAGGCCTCTGTTCTGTTCCTTTGGTCTATATCTCTGTTTTAGTACCAGGACCATGCTGTTTTGGTTACTGTAGCCTTGTAGAATAGTTTGAAGTCAGGTAGTGTGATGTCTCCAGCTTTATTCTTTTTGCTTAGAATTGACTTGGCTATGTGTGCTCTCTTTTGGTTCCATAAGAAGTTTAAGGTGTTTTTTTCCAGTTCTGTGAAGAGGGTCACAGGTAGCTTGATGGGGATGACATTGAACCTATAAATTATTTTGGGCAGTATGGCCATTTTCACAATATTAATTCTTCCTAACCATGAGCATGGAATGTTTTTCTATCTGTTTTTGTCCTCTCTTATTTCCTTGAGCAGTGGCTTGTAGTTCTTCTTGAAGAGGTCCTTTACATCCTTTGTTAGTTGTATTCCTAGGTATTTTAGTCTCTTTGTAGCAATTGTGAATGGCAGTTTGTTCTTGATTTGGCTCTCTTTAAGTCTGTTATTGGTCTGTAGGAATGCTTGTGATTTTTGCACATTGATTTTGTATCATAAGACTTTGCTGAAGTCGTTGGTTTCAGGAGATTCTGGGCTGACACGATGGGGTCTTCTAAGTACACAATCATGTTATCTGCAAATAGAGACAGTTTGACTTCCTCCGTTCCTAAATGAATAGACTATTTCTTTTTCTTGCCTGATTGATTGCTCTGGCTACAACTTCCAATACAATATTGAATAGGAGTGGTGAGAGAGGGCATCCTTGTCTGTGCCAGATTTCAAAGGGAATACTTCCAGTTTTTGCCCATTCAGAATGATATTGGCTGTGGGGTTGTCATAAATAGCTTTTATTATTTTGAGATACATTCTGTCAATACCTAGTTTATTGAGAATTTTTAGCCTAAAGGACTGTTGAATGTTGTCGAAGGCCTTCTTTGCATCTATTGAGATAATCATGTGGTTTTTGGATTTGATTCTGTTTATGTGGTGAATTACGTTTATAGACTTGTGCATGTAGAACCAGCCTTGCATCCCTGGGATGAAGCCTACTCGAACATGATGGATAAGGTTTTTGATGTGCTGTTGCCAGTATTTTATTGAAGATTTTTACATCTATGTTTATCATGGATATTGGCCTGAAATTTTCTTTTCTTGCTGAGTCTCTGCTGGGTTTTGATATCAGGATGATGTTGGTCTCATAAAATGATTTGGGAAGGATTTCTCTCTTTTCGGATTGTTTGGAATAGTTTTGGAAGGAGTGGTACCAGCTCCTCTTTGTATGTCTGGTAAGATTCAGCTGTGAACCCATCTGGACACGGGCTTTTCTTGGTTGGTAGGCTATTAATTGCTGCCTCAACTTCAGATCTTGTTATTGGTCTATTCAGGGTTTCGAATTCTTCCTGGATTAGGCTTGGGAGGATGCAAGTGTCCAGGAATTTTTCCATTTCTTCCAGGTGTACTGGTTTATGTGCATAGAGTTGTTTGTAGTAATCTCTGATGGTAGTTGGTATTTCTGTGGAATCTGTGGTGGTATCCCCTTTATCATTTTTTATTGCATCTGTTTGATTATTTTCTCTTTTCTTTTTTATTAATCTGGCAAGTGGTCTATTTTGTTGATCTTTTCGAAAAACCAGCTCCTGGATTTATTAATTTTTTGAAGGGATTTTTGTGTCTCTGTCTCCTTCAGTTCTGCTCTGATCTTTGTTATTTCTTGTCTTCTGCTAGCTTTTGAGTTTTTTTTATCTTGCTCCTCTAGCTCTTTCCATTTTGATGATAGGGTATCGGTTTTAGATCTTTCCTTGCTTCTCATGTGGGCATTTATTGCTATAAATTTTCCTCTAGACACTGCTTTAAATGTGTCCCAGAGATTCTGGTACATTGTGTCTTCATTCTTGTTGGTTTCAAAGAACATCTTTATTACTGCCTTCATTTCATTGTTTATCCAGTGAACATTCAAGAGCCAGTTGTTCCGTTTTCATGAAGTTGTGCAATTCTGAGTTAGTTTCTTAATCCTGAGTTCTAATTTGATTGCACTGTGGTCTGAGAGACTGTGTGTTACGATTTCTGTTCTTTTGCCTTTGACTGAGGAGATTTACTTCCAATTATGTGGTCAGTTTTACAGTAGGTGTGATGTAGTGCTGGGAAGAATGTATATTCTGTGGATTTGTGGTGGAGAGTTCTGTAAATGTCTATTAGATTTGCTTGGTCCAGATCCGAGTTCAAGACTTTGTTAATTTTATGTCTCATTGATCTGTCTAATATTGACAATGGAGTGTTAAAGTCTTCCATTATTATTGTGTGGGAGTCTCTAAGTCTCTTTTTAGGTCATTAAGAACTTGCTTTATGTATCTGGGTGTTCCTGTATCGGGTGCATATACATTTAGGATCATTAGCTCTTCTTGTTGCATCGATCTTTTTACCATTATATAATGTCCTTCTTTGTCTCTTTTGATCTTTGTTGGTTTAAAGTCTATTTTATCAGAGCATAGGATGGCAACTCCTGCTTTTTTTTTTTTGCTCTCCACTTGCTTGGCAAATCTCCCTCCATCCTTTTATTTTGAGCCTATGTGTATCCTTGCACATGAGATGGGTTTCCTGGATACAGCACACCAATGAGTTTTGAGTTTTTATCCAACTTGCCAGTCTGTGTCTTTTAACTGGGGCATTTAGCCCATTTACATTTAAGGTTAATATTCTTATGTGTGAATTTGATTCTGCCATTTTGATGCTATCTGGTTGTCTTGCCTTTTATGTGATGCAGTTTCTTCATTGTGTCAATGCTCTTTATCATTTGGTATGTTTTTGAAGTGACTGGTAGTTTTTGTTCCTTTCTATGTTTAGTGCTTCTTTCAGGAGCTCTTGTAAAGCAGGCCTGGTGGTGATGAAATCTCAGCAATTGCTTGTTTATAATGGATTTTATTTCTCCTTCACTTATGAAGCATAGATTGGCTGAATATGAAATTTTACACTGAAAATACTTTCCTTTAAGGATGTTGAATATTGGCCCCTACTCTCTTCTGGCTTGTAGGGTTTCTGTTGAGAGATCTGCTGTGAGTCTGATAGACTTTCTTTTGTGGGTGACCTGACCTTTCTCTCTGGCTGCCCTTAGCATCTTTTCCTTCATTTCAACCCTGGTGAATCTGATGATTGTGTGCCTTGGGGTTGTTCCTCTTGAGGAATATCTTTGTGGTGTTCTCTGTATTTCCTGGACTTGAATATTGGCCTGCCTTGCTAGGTTGGGGAAGTTCTCCTTGATAATATCCTGAAGAGTGTTTTCCAGCTTGGATTCATTCTCTCTGTCACATTCAGGTATACCTATCAAACATAGATGAGGTCTTTTCACATAATCCCATATTTCTTGGAGGCTTTGTTCATTTCTTTTCACTTTTTTTTTTCTAATTATTGTCTTCTCATTTTATTTCATTGAGTTATTTTCAATCTCTGATATCCTTTCTTCTGCTTGGTTGATTTGGCTATTGAAACTTGTGTATGCTTCATGAAGTTCTCGTGTTGTGTTTTTCAGCTCCATCAATTCATTTATATTCTTCTCTAAGCTGTTTATTCTTGTTAGCATTTTTTCAAACCTTTTTTCAAGGTTCTTAGTTTCTTTGCATTGGGTGAGAATATTTTGTTTTAGCTGAGTGAAGTTTGTTATTACCCACATTCTGAAGCCTGGTTCTGTCAATTCATCAGACTCATTCTCCATCCAGCCTTGTTCCCTTGCTGGTGAGGTGTTGTGATCCCTTGGAGGAAGACAGGTGTTCTGGTTTTGTGTGTTTTCATCCTTTTTGTGCTGGTTTCTTCCCATCTTTGTGAATTTATCTAGCTGTGGTCTTTGTAGTTGGTGACTTTTGGATTGGGTCTCTTAGAGGACATCCTTTTTGTTGATGATGAAGTTATTTCTTTGTGTTTTTTAGTTTTCCTCTAACAGCCAGGCCCCTCTGCTGTAGGAATGCTGGAGGTCCACTCCAGACTCTGCTTGCCTGGGAATCACTTGCAGCGGCTGCAGAACAGTAAGGGTTGCTGCCAGTTTCTTTTTCTGTTATCTTTGTCCCACAATGATACCCACCAGGTGTCAGTCTGATCTCTCATTTATGAGGTGTCTCTTTCAATATACGGGGGTCAGAGAGCTGCTGCAGGAGTCGGTCCCTTATAGGAGTTCAAGTGCTGAGCTGTGAGCTCCATTGTTCCATTCAGAGCTGCTGGGCCAGTATGTTTGTCTGCTGCAGTAGAACACATAACCACCTTTTTTCCCCAGGTGCTCTGTCCTTGGAAGGTGGGGCTTTATTTATAAGTTCCTCATGTGGTGCTGCCTTTTTTCAGAGATGCCTTGCCCAGCAAGGAGGTAGCCTAGTCAGAGTCTGCCAGCAGAGGCATTGCTGAGCTGCCATGGGCTCTGCCCAGCTGCTGTGTGAACTTCCTTGTTGTTTTGTTTATAGAGATATAGTTAGAACTACCTCGGTAATGGCAGTCTGCCTCAGTAATAGCGGACTGTCTTTGTAATCGCAGACTGCCTCGATAATGGCAGATTGTCTCTGTAATGGTGGACTGCTTCAGTAATGGTGGACTGCCTCAATAATGGCAGACAGCCTCGGTAGTGGTAGACTGCCTCAGTAATGGCTGACACCTTTCCCCCCACAGAGCTGGACAATCCAATGTCCAGCTGTACTTGCTGTGAAACTTTCAGTCCAGAGCATTTCAGATTGCTGGTCTTTCTGGGGTTGCGACTCACCAAGCCAGATCATGTGGCTCCCTGTTTCAGCCCCCTCTTTTTTCAGCTGAATGGGCGATTCTGTCTCCCAGGAGTTCCAGGCGCCAGTTGAAACGGCCACCTAGAATTGTGTGAGTGTTTGTGTGGAGACCTGCTGCGCTGGCTGAAACAGCCATGCTGGAGACTCATGGCACTTTTCTGCTCTGAAATCTTTTGGTCTGTGGGCAGTAAAATCTCATTTGGAAATGCAGTGACTACTCACCCTCTGCATTCTCACTGGGAACTGCACTCCAGAGCTGTTCCTATTCAGCCATTTGGATCCTTCCCCATCTTTTTTTTTTTTTTTAACCTAACATTTTTTTTTCTTCAAAATATTTTTTAAAAATTGACACATAGTAGCTGTATACATTTATGGGGTACATGGTGTTGTTATGATACATATGATGTACAGGGATCAGATGAGGATAATCAGCTATCCATCATCTCAAAAGTTTATCATTTTTTTGTGTTGGGAACATTCAATATCCTCCTTTTAGCTATTTGAAACTATATAATATATTCTTGTTAACTATGCTTATCTTATACTACTAAAGGACACTAGAAGTTATTTCTCATCTCTAGCCGTAATTGCATTTTTTTTTTTTTTGAGATGGAATCTTGCTCTGTTGCTCAGGCTGGACTGCAGTGGTGTGATCTTGGCTCACTGCAACCTCCACCTCCCAGGTTCAAGTGATTCTTCTGCCTCAGCCTCCCAAGTAGCTGGACTACAGGCATGCATCACTACACCAGGCTAATTTTTGTATTTTTAGTAGAGACAAAATTTTACTATGTTGGCCAGGCTGGTCTCAAACTCCTGACATCATGTGATCCATCCACCTCAGCCTCCCAAAGTGCTGGGATTACAAGTGTGAGCCACTGTCCCCAACCTCCTTTCTTGATTTATTAAAGAATGGACTGTTTTCTAAATCCTAACCTATAAAAGAGTTCTTTTCAGACTGGATGTGTTTTACTTAAGAATCCCACTTATCTTATTATTAGAATTGACACACTACTAGGTAGAACATGGGATCATTAGTGGATTGCAATATTTCATACACTGTTGCAAGTTAAAATCTTTTCCATCAAGGTCAGCAGTATAATCAGTTATGTGGGCAGACACTTTTATTCAGTAGAGATATCGCTAGATTTGTTATAAGTGACAAATGTCATCAGCTAACTGGATAAGAAGAAGTCTGCCTTACAAAGAATGTTGTTAGCATTGTGTTCAGAAAAGTTTACAATAGCTAGCCTTACTATTATGAATCTATTACATTATACATTTACATGTGGAAGTCCAGCACTCAAAAGTTACTTTCTTTTTAAATATGTATCTTCAAATTTATGTTAAAACCATGTTATCTGGTACCTTAATTAGTGTATAATTAAGTTAGTAGTCCATAATTTAAAAACTCATGTAGTTTTGTGAAACAGTCACGCACATGTACACACACACACACACACATACAAATACACACACACATCCAAACCTCACATGTTGACATTCACCATAGAATTCCTTATTTAAACATGCTAACATCTTAACTACAAACAAAATGCTTATCAGTATACCTATAAAACATAACCAAGACAGTGTGATTTTGGTACAGGAATAAACTACAAATGGAACAGGATAAAGTTCAGAAACAGACCACTGTATGTATGTTCAATTGATTTATGAAAAAGAACATTGCATGTAGGGGAAAGAATGCTTTATCTTTTCATTAAATGATGCTGGGTTTAATAGATATCTATAAAAATAAGGACCTTGACTCCTATCTCACCCCATATACAGGAATCGATTCTAGATTGATTACTGAGCTAAATGTGTAAAGCAAAACCAAGGGAATTTTAGAGCAAAACATAGTGTACATTTTTTGTGACCTTGGAGTAGGTAAAGAAATATTGAACAGAACATAGAAAGTATTCATCATGAAATAAAGAACTGAAAACTTGTATTACATTAAGAATTTCTGTTTGTCAAAAGACACCATAAGTGGATTAAGGGGAAAGATGACGTGGAAGAAAATATTCACACTCCATATATATGACAAAAGACGTCTGTCAAGAGCATATAAAGAGAAGGGCTTCAAAAGGTAGATCAGAGGCATTTAGTGGATGCCTCCTCCAGAAAGAGGAACCAAAATAGCAAGCAAATAATCACATATTGAATAGAGCATCTGAGAGAGAAAACTGGCAGAAGTGACAGGAAACACATGAGACACAGGAGAGGGAAGTGAGGCAGCCAACTCAGCCAGAATTGTCTAGGAATCCAGAGAGACTTCCCAGTGTGGGGAAAGCGTAAGTGACAGATCTCCATTAGTTCACATTCCCTCAGCAAATTCCTGCAAACCTAGCCATGGGAGAACCCACAGGGCCCCTGAGAATAGTATAAGGATCTGTCTGGAGACCACAGGATGGCCTTCCTCCAGAGAAGGCACTCACACCAGGTCCCACACACCCGAAGTCCTAGGCAGCTGTGGGATGGTGCCATTCTGACAGCCTAGCCCCACCAGACTGCATATTTTTCTGGGTCCCAATATCCCCCACATCTCCACAGTCCTGGAGCCCTACTGACATCCCTCACATCTACTGAGGGGCTCAACAGCCAAAGTCATTCTGAGCAAAAAGAACAAAGCTAGAACTTCACACTAACTAACTTCAAAGTATATTACAAGTTTAAAATAACCAAAACAGCATGGTTTGGGTTAAAAATAGATACTCAGTGGAACAAAATAGAGGACCAAGAAATAAAACCATGTATTTACAGCCAATTACTTTTCGACAAAGGTGGCAAGAACATACCTTGGGGGAATGGACACCCTTTTCAATAAATGGTGCTGGTAAACCTGGATTTCTAGATGCAGAAGAATGAACCTAGAACTTTCTCTCTTACTGTATACAAAAATCAACTCAAGACAGATTAAGAATTAAACATAGGACCCAAACCTATAAAACTTCTAGAAGAAAACATAGGGGAAATAATCCAGAACATTCATCTAGGCAAATATTTTATGGCTAAGACTTCAAAAGCACAGGCAACAAAAACAAAAATAGGAAAATGGGACCATAATAAATTAAGGAGCCTCTGCACAGCACAGGAAACAACCAAAAGAGTGGAGACACAATCTGTTGGATCAGAGAAAATATCTGCAAATTATTCATCTGACAAGGGGTGAATATTCAGATTATACAAGGAACTCAAACAACTAAATGAACAAACAAAACTCATACTTCCAATAAAAAGTGTGCAAAGGACACAAATAGAAGATTCTCAAAAGAGAGTATATATATGGCTAACAGTTATATGAAGAAAGTGCTTAGTGTCACAAATCAACAGAAAAACACAAATCAAACCATGAAAGGGTATTATCTTATTTCTTTCAGAATGGCTATTAATAAAAACACACAAAAAAAGGCTGAAGCAAGATGGCCAAATAGGAACAGCTCTGGTCTGCAGCTCCCAGTGAGATTGATGCAGAAGGTGGGTGATTTCTACATTTTCAACTGAGGTACCTGGTTCATTTCACTGGGACTGGTTGGACAGTGGGTGCAGCCCATGGAGTGTGAGCTGAAGCAGGGTGGCGCATCACCTCACCCAGGAAATGCAAGGGGTGAGGGGATTTTTCTTTCCTACCCAAGGGAAATTGCGAGAGACTGTACAGAGAGAAACAGTGCAAACTGGCCCAGTTACTATGCTTTTCTTATGGTCTTCAAAGATTAGGAGATTCCCTCCAGTGCCTGGCTTAGTGGATCCCACCCCCACGGAGCCCCACAAGCTAAGATGCACTGGCATGAAATTCTTGCTACTAGCACAGGAGTATGAGGTTGACCTGGGATGTCTGAGCTTGGTTGGAACAGGGGTGTCCACCATTGCTGAGGCTTGAGTAGGTGGTTTTACCCTCACAGTGTAAACAAAGTCACCAGGAATTTCGAACTGGGCAATGCCCACCACAGCTCAGCAAGGCCGACTGCCTCTCTAGATTCCTCTCTCTGGGCAGGACATCTCTGATAAAAAGGAACAGTCCCAGTCAGGGACTTACAGAAAAACCCCTATCTCCCTGGGACAGAGCACCTGGGAGAAGGGACAGCTGTGGGCACAGCTTCAGCAGACTTAAATGTCCCTTCCTGACAGCTCTGAAAAGAGCAGTGGTTCTCCCAGCACAGAATTAGAGCTCTGGTAAGAGACAGACTGCTTCCTCAAGTGAGTCCCTGACCCCCGTGTGTCCTGACTGGGAGACACATCCCAGTAGAGGCCAACAGACACCTCATACAGGATAGCTCCAGCTGGCATCTGGTGGGTGCTCCTCTGGGTCAAAACTTCCAGAGGAAGGAACAGGCAACAATCTTTGCTGTTTTACAGCCTCTGCTGGTGATACCCAGGGAAACAGGGTCTGGAGTGGACCTCCAGCAAACTCCAGCAGACCTGCAGCAGAGGGTCCTGACTGTTAGAAGAAAAACTAATAAACAGAACAGAATAGTATGAACATCAACAAAATGTATGTCCCCCCAGAGACCCCATCTGAAGGTCACCAAAATCAGACAAAAGGTAGATAAATCCATGAAGATGGGGAGAAACCAGTGCAAAAATGCTGAAAATTCGAAAAACCAGAATGCATCTTCCAAAGGATCACAACTCCTCACCAGCAAGGGAACAAAACTGAATGGAGAATGAGTTTGACAAATTGACAGAAGTAGGCTTCAGAGGTGGCTAATAACAAACTCCTCCAAGCTAAAGGAGCACGTTCTAACTCAGTGCAAGGAAGCTAAAAACCTTGAAAAAATGTTAGATGAATTGCTCACTAGAATAATCAGTTCACAGAAGAACATAAATGACCTGATGGAGATGAAAAACACAGAACAAGAACTTCATTAAACATACACAAATATCAATAGCTGAATTGATAAAGTGGAAGAAAGGATATCAGAGATTGAAGATCAACTCACTGAAATAAAATGAAAATATGAGATAGAGAAGAAAGGGAACAAAGACTCCAAGAAATATGGGACTACGTGAAAAGACCAAACGTACATTTGATTGGTGTACCCAAAAGTGATGGGGAGAATGAAACCAAGTTGGAAAATATTCTTTAGGATTCCAGGAGAACTTCTCCAACCTAGCAAGGCAGGCCAACATTCAAATTCAGGAAATACAGAGAACACCACAAAAATATTCCTTGAGAAAAGCAACCCCAAGACACATAATCATCAGATTCACAAACGTGGAAATGAAGGAAAAAATGTTAAGGGCAGCCAGAGAGAAAGGCTGGGTTTCCCACAAAGGGAAGCTCAGCAGACTAACAACAGTTTTCTAGGCAGAAACTCTACAAGCCAGAAAAGAGCAGAGGCCAATATTCAACATTCTTAAAGAAAAGAATTTTCAATCCAGAATTTCATATCCAGCCAATCTAAGCTTTATAAGGAAGGAGAAATAAAATCCTTTACAGACAAGCAACTGCTGAAAGGTTTTTTCACCACTGGGCTTACCTTACAAGAATTCCTGAAGGAAGCACTAAACAAAGAAAGGAACAACTGGTACCAGCCACTGCAAAAACATACAAATTGTAAAGACCATCAACACTATGAAGAAACTGCATCAACTAACGGGTGAGATATCCAGCTAGCATAATAATGACAGGATCAAATTCACCCATAACAATATTAACCTTAAATGTAAATGGGCTAAATGCCCCAATTAAAAGACACAGACTGGCAAATTGGATAAAGAGTCAAGACCCATTGATGTGCAGTATTCTGGAGACCCATCTCACATGCAAAGACACACATAGGCTTAAAATAAAGGGATGGAAGAATATTTACCAAGCAAATGGAAAGAAAAAAAAAAAAACAAAAAGCAAAAAAGCAGGGGTTCTAATCCTACTCTTTGATAAAGCAGACTTTAAACCAACAAAAATCAAAACAGACAAAGAAGGGTATTACATAATGGTAAAGGGATCAACGCAACAAGAAGAGCTAACTATCCTCCATATGTATGCACCCAATACAGGAAAACCCAGATTCATAAAACAAGTTCTTAGAGACCTAGAAAGAGACTTAGACTCCCACACAATAATAGTTAGAGACATGAACACCCCACTGTCAATATTAGACAGATCAACAAGACAGAAAATTAACAAGGATATCCAGGACGTGAACTCAGCTCTGGACCAAGACGACCTAATAGATATCTACAGAACTCTCCATCTCAGATCAGTGGAATATATGTTTTTCTTAATATCAAATTACATGTATTCTAAAATTGACCACATAATTGGAAGTAAAACACTCCTGAGCAAGTGTAAAAGAATGGAAATCCTAACAGTCTCTCAAACCACAGTGCAATTAAATTAGAATTCAGGATTAAGAAACTCATTCAAAACTACCCAACTACATGGAAACTGAACAACCTGCTTCTGCATGACTACTGGGTAAATAACAAAATTAAGGCAGTAATAAAGATGTTCTTTGAAGCCAACGAGAACAAAGACACAATGTATCAGAATCTCTGGGACACATTTAGAGCAGTATGTAGAGGGAAATGTATAGCACTAAATGCCCACAAGAGAAAGCAGCAAAGTTCTAAAATCGCCACCCTTACATCACAATTAAAAGAACTAGAGAAGCAAGAGCAAACAAATTGAAAAGCTAGCAGAAGATAAGAAATAACTAAGATCAGAGCAGAACTGAAGGAGATAGTGACACAAAAAAACCCTTTAAAAAATCAATGAATCCATAAGCTGGTTTTTCAAAAAGATCAACAAAATAGATAGACCACTAGCCAGACTAATAACGAAAAAGAGAGAGAAAAATCAAATAGGTTCAACAAAAAATGATAAAAGGGGTTGGGCCCGGTGGCTTATGCCTGTAATCCCAGCATTTTAGGAGGCCAAGGTGGGCAGATCACCTGATTTCAGGAGTTCGAGACCAGCCTGGCCCACATGGTGAAATTCTGTCTCTACTAAAAATACAAAAATTAGCCAGGTGTGGTGGCAAGCATCAGTAATCCCAGCTACATGGGAGGCTGAGACAGGAGAATCACTTGAACCTGGGAGGCGGAGGTTGCAATGAGCCGAGATTTCACCATTGCACTGCAGCCTGGGGGACAAGAGTGATCCTTCAACTAAAAAAAAAAAAATGATAAAGGGGATATCACCACTGATCCCACAGAAATACAGACTACCAGCAAAGAGTATCATAAACACTTTTACACAAATAAACTAGAAAATCTAGAAGAAATAGATAAATTTCTGGACAAATACACCCTCCCAAGACTAAACCAGGAAGAAGTCAAATCCTTGAATAGACAAATAAAAAGTTCTGAAATTGAGGCAGTAATTAATAGCCTCCCACCAAGTATAAAAAGTCCAGGAACAGATGGATTCACAGCCAAATTCTACCAGAGGTACAAAAAGGAGCGGGTACCATTCCTTCTGAAACTATTCCAAACAATAGAAAAAGAGAAACTCCTCCCTAACTCATTTTATGAGGCCGGCATCATCCTGACACCAAAACCTGGCAGAGACACAATAAAAAAAGAAAATTTCAGACCAGTATTCATGAAGAACATTAATGCAAAAATCCTCAATAAAATACTGGCAAACAGAATCCAGCTTTTGGATAACAAAAAGCTTATCCATCACTATCACAGCTTCATCCCTGGGATGGAAGCCTGGTTCAACATACACAAATCAATAAATGTAATCCATCACATAAAAAGAACCAATGACAAAAACCACATGATTATTTCAATAGACACAGAAAAGGCCTTTGACAAAATTCAACAGGCCTTCATGCTAAAAACTCTCAATAAACTAGGTATCAATGGAACATATCTCAAAATAATAAGAGCTATTTATGAGAAACCCAGAGCCCATATCATACTAAATAGACAAAAACTGGAAGCATTTCCTTTGAAAACTGACACAAGACAAAAATGCCCTCTCTCACCTCTCCTATTCAACATAGTGTTGGAAGTTCTGACCAGGCCAATCAGACAAGAGAGAGAAATAAAGGGCATTCAGTTGGGAAAAGAGGAAGTCAAATTTTCTCTGTTTGTAGATGACATGATTGTATATTTAGAAAACCCTATTGTCTCAGCCCCAAATCTCCTTAAGCTGAGAAGCAGCTTTAGCAAAGTTTCAGGATACAAAATGAATGTACAAAAATCCCGAGTGAACTCCCATTCATAATTGCTACAAAGAAACAAAATACCTAGGAATATGACTCACAAGGGATGTGAAGGATCTGTTCAAGGACAAATACAAACCACTGCTCAAGGAAATAAGAGGACACAAACAAATGGCAAAACATTCCATGCTCATGAATAGGAAGAGTCAATATCATGAAAATGGCCATAGTGCTCAAAGTAATTTATAGATTCAATACTATCCCCATCAAGCTACCATTGATTTTCTCCACAGAATTGGAAAGAAACCGAGTTTAAATTTCATATAAAACCAAAATAGCCTGAATAGCCAAGACAATCCTAAGCAAAAAGAACAAAGCTGGAGGCATCACACTACCTAATTTCAAACTATACTACAAAGCTACAGTAACCAACACAGCATGGTACTGGTACCAAAACAGAGATATAGACCAATGGTTCAGAACAGAGGCCTCAGAAACAATATCACACATCTACAACCATATGATCTTTGACAAACCTGACAAAAACAAGCAATGGGGAAAGGATTCCCTATTTAATAAATGGTGTTGGGAAAACAGGCTAGCCATGTGCAGAAATCTGGATCCCTTCCTTATACCTTATACAAAAATTAACTTCAGATAGTTTAAAGACTTAAACCTAAGATCAAAAACCATAAAAACCCTAGAAGAAAACCTAGACAATACTATTCAGGACACAGGCCTGGGAAATGACTTCATGACTAAAACACCAAAAGCAATGGCAACAAAAGCCAAAATAGACAAATGGAATCTAATTAAACTAAGAGCTCCTGCACAGCAAAAGAAACTATCATCAGAGTGAACAGGCAACCTATAGAATGGGAGAAAATTTTTGCAATCTATTCATCTGACAAAAGGCTAATATCCAGAATCTACAAAGAAACAAATTTACAAGAAAAAAACAACCCCATCAAAAAGAGGATATAGGATATGAACGGACACTTCTCAAAAGAAGACATTTATGTGGCCAACAAACATATGAAAAAAACCTCATCATCACTGGTCATTAGAGAAATGTAAATCAAAATTGTAATGAGATACCATCCCATGCCAGTTAGAATGGTGATCATTAAAAAGTCAGGTAACAACAGATGCTGGCGAGGATGTGGAGAAATAGGAATGCTTTTATACTGTTGGTGGGAGTGTAAATTAGTTCATCCATTGTGGAAGACAGTGTGGTGATTCCTCATGGATCTAGAACTGGAAATACCATTACTGGGTATGTATGCAAAGGATTATAAATCATTCTACTATAAAGACACATACACACATATGTTTATTGCACACTGTTCACAATAGCAAACACTTGGAACCAACCCAAGTGCCCATCAATGATGGACTGGTTAAAGAAAATATGCCACATATACACTATGGAATACTACAGAACCATAATAAAGAATGAGTTCATGTCCTTTGCAAGGACATGGATGCAGCTGGAAACCATCATTCTCAGCAAATTAACACAGGAACAGTAAACTAAACACCACGTTTTCACTCATAATTGGGAGATGAACTATGACAATACATGGACATAGGGAGGGAAACATCACACGCCAGGGCCTGTTGGGGGCTAGGTGAGGGAGAGCATTAGGAGAAATACCTAATGTAGATGACAGGTTGATGGGTGCAGCAAACCACCACGGCACGTGTATACCTATGTAACAAACCTTCACGTTCTACACATGTATCCCAGAACTTAATGTATAATAACAAAAAGAAAAAATAAATAAAAGTCCAGATAGTAATTTCCACTGATGGTATACTGACTGGAAAGGAGAATGAGGGTGACTGGTGATTGTCTGTTTTTTGTTCTGAAAGCTGATTATACAGGTTTGTACACTTTATGCCAATGTAATGAGTAATATACTTAAGTCCACTTTTCTCTATGTGTATTACATGTCAGTACAAATAGAAAATGACATTTTTTGATTTTGAATTAAAAATCATGTTTTATAAATATATATATATATATATATATATCAGTGATGTTCTTAGATGATATCAATTATCTTTTGCCTATTTTTAGTCTTATCATCATACTTTAGAACACTTCTTGCTCTTACCTGACTGTCAGATTGTATAAATATTAGTCTATTTTCATACTACTATAAAGAACTACCTGAGAGTGGCTAATTTATAATGGAAAGAGGTTTTATTGACTCACAGTTCAGCATGGCTGGGGAGGCCTCAGAAAACTTACAATCGTGGTAGAAAGCAAAGGGGAAACAAAACACCTTCTTCACAAGGTGGCAGGAAAGAGAAGTGCTGAGCAAAGGGGAACAGGCCCTTATAAAACCATCAGATCCCATATGAACTCATTCACTATCATGAGAACAGAATGGGGGAAACTGCCCCCATGATTCAATTACCTCCACTGAGTCTCTCCCTTGACACGTGGGGATTATGGGGATTACAATCCAAAATGAGATTTGGGTGGTGACACAAAGCCTAACCATATCACAGATATTTCTGGGATTTTACATACAGTATTTCAGGTTAACATGGCCTCAAAATCTTTCTTAGTCTCCTCAGTCCATAGCAGTCTATTCTAAACCGGAGATACTGACACCTAGGTATTCCTCAAATTCACCTCCAGATAGTCTGATTTAGTAGATGCAGGTTGAAGTCTCCAAGTGTTCCTGGTACATCTATTAGGAATCTGGGCATGGAACTACTGAAGTACACTGTCAAAGTAGTATTGGCATACCTCTATAGCAGTCTTGACGGCAGGAAAGTTATGGATTGGAATTTTAAAAGTTGGGCCGTCTATACTATAATTACTTCCTGGCCCTCCATGCTCTGATTCATCACATCTGATTGTATGTGGGCAGTCAGAAATCTAGATTTTTTAAAGCATCCAGATGATTCTTACATTCATTAAAGTTTGAGAAACATTGTTTTTATGCCTACAAACTTCGTCCTTGTGAAAGAGGAAAAATAAATTATTGTAGCACATAGCAATGCCAAATTTTTGTTTCAAAATACTTTCTCCCAATTTTCAGATCTCATTTCTCTAAGTTATACATCAAGTTGCTACAATTTAGCAAGCATAACTGAGACTATTCGGAATTTTAGTAAAATGGTTACCTCGTAGTTGCTTAACAATTTATAATTTACTCAATGTACTTTTGACTAGCTCTTTTCAGTATAAGCAAAAACAAACAAGAAAACATTGGTACCTTTTACCAGAAAATGTAACATTATTTTAAAATAGAGATACAAAATGGCTGCAGCACACACCCCATGCTGTTCTATAGTCAGCAAGGCTGAATTACTCTCTATGACTGAACGGCAATTTACTTTTCTAAACATTTTCTTATGGGCTGACAATTTGTAATCGAGAAACAAAAGAATGCTTTTCCCTCCCTCTTATCAACTATATTTTCATTCAAAATATTTGCTAGTTATTCATAGTTAAATTAGAACAAAATAATTTGAATTTTATAAAGAATCTGTATTTTTTTAAGGACTCCTTGTATATAGTAAATGTTTCAAAAAATGGCCTTCATATAATATTCATTAATGAAACACCTTGTAATCACTGCTGAAGCTACAAGGATAGAATTTCATGCCTCATTCTGCTAGACCCAAACATTACAGCTGATAAATGGCTATATTGCTTTAAGAGGGCTTGCCAGATAGAAAACAAAGCTTTGTTCTTTTTCCTGGGCTTATGGCAAGACATTATCTTTACTGTTGAAGGTTTTTTTCACCTCGTATTTTGCTTATATAGTAAAAAGGAAGCTGATGGAAGCTTAAAAAAACAGAAGCTGCTGTGGCCATCTCCTCTAATGAGAAGATGAGTGAAAATAATTATTTGGTAAGTGGACAAATAATTTTTAAAGTGAAACTATCCAGTTTCCCAGATAAAAACTATGCTGATATTCTTTTAATGACTTTGATCTCATGCCAATTGTTAAATCCATAAAACAAATCACCTTCAAAGCAATCCAAGTTTCAAGCTTTTTTCTTTCTTTTTATTTGGCAAGATGTACAAGGTATGCTGTCCAAAGATAACTGTGCATTTTATTTTTATCATAATAACCTTCACTTAGATAAGTAACCATAACAAATAAGGGCTGTATAGGATGTGTTTGGGACATAAGTGTGTATCTCTTTCTTGGCACTCAGGAGTAAATAAAAAAATAAGTATATAAATAACAATGAACATTTTTTTTAAAACCCAAAACCTAAGTGTCTATCCCTAAAAATGTCTAAGAATCAGTCAGGTTGATCAACTTGAAGCAGAATTCCACATCATTTAGGTCATAATTTGAAAACCACTAACATCAAATTCCTTTAATATAGTATTATTAATTGATGATATTTTGATGGGCACAGTGGCTCAAGCCTGTAATCCCAACACTTCGGGAAGCTGAGGTAGGTAAATCACTTGAGCCCAGGAGTTTGAGCCCAGCCTGGCCAACATGGTGAAACCCTGTCCCTTCAAAAAATTATAAAAATTAGCCAGGTTTGGTGGTGCATGCCTGTAATCTCAGCTACTCAGGAGGCTGCGGCAGGAGAATTGCCTGAATCCAGGAAGCAGATGTGGCAGTGAGCCAAGATCGTGCCACTGCATTCCAGCCTGGATGACAGAACAAGACTCTGGCTCAAATAATAATAATAATAGATGATATTTTATTTTATTCCTTTAATGGATGATGATTCTGTTTCTTTTTCTCTGTGTGCATATAAATGAAATATATATATTATATGTGGTATATATGTATGTGTGTGTATATATATATGGTTTGGGGGGAAACGTGGAAGAAAAATTTTCTGAATGAAATAATGTAGTAAGAAGTCCTCAGAGAAACAGGCCATAGCTAAAACCACTGAATTTATGAGAGGGGAAATAAATTCTAAGCCATTTTCAGCAGAGACTGAGAATTCTAAAGGAATCAATACTTGGGTCTTTTCCCTTTGTGAGACTGTTTGTCATAGTAGATGAAAGAGTGGAAATTTGTCTACATAATACATGATATTTTTCTTTCTTTTTTTTAAACCATGTACGCTAATTATGGAGATGGAGGTGTCCTTTGACAGACTGTTTAATACAGACAGTTTAACAACAGTTGAGCTATTGTGTATGCTTGTTAGAAATATTAACACATTTAGGCCGGGTGCAGTGGCTCACACCTGTAATCCCAGGACTTTGGGAGGCCGAGGTAGGCAGATCACAAGGTCAGAAGATCGAGACCATCCTCGCTAACACAGCGGAACCTCGTCTCTACTAAAACTACAAAAAATTACCCGGATGTGGTGGCGCACGCCTGTAGTTCCACTACTCAGGAGGGTGAGACAGGAGAATCGCTTGAACCCGGGAGGTGGAGGTTGCAGTGAGCTGAAATCGCACTATTGCACTCCAGGCTGGGCCAGCAAGATCCTAATATAAATTTTGCTGCTGTGTGATCACTTTTTTATTATATTAGTTTTATCTAAGTTAACAGATAACAGGGTAGTATACTCTACAGTATCACCATGGTATTAAAAAGTAATTCTTCCAAAAAATAGATTTGTTTCCATTTGTAAACAAATTAGCTTTTTAATACATGAACTTGAGGAACTCTTGAGGTATTGGCAAGCCAGGAATTGTCCAAGTCAGGAAATTATAACTTTAATGTTTTTAAAGAAGAACAAACTAAGGAAACCTCCTCCCTAGAGTTTATGGGTGGGAGAGGATGAGAAGGATTGAGGTGAAAGAGAGAGAGAGAGAGACAGAGAGAGAGGAAACAGATTCACTCAAAGAAGGCTATTCAGGACAGTGGCTTGGGACTAAGAAATGTGAATTCAAATGCTGTTTCTGCGGTAATCCATTTGAGGAATGACAACATCCTATCATTGGCTTTCAGCATCCTTATCAAGAAAAAGAGATGGTTAATCTTTAAAGTTTCCTCCTCATTTAGAGTCTACTCTTGTAAGGCTGTATAAAAATAATATGTAAGATTTTTTTTTTTTTTACTTTGGTCTCTGTGTGAGGAAAGAGATAATAAGTTATATGATTAATTACCTTTTCGCGCTTGCTAGTTTTGGGAATTCTTTTGCCAAGATTGCAAAAATTCATTTCTGTGGCCTTAATACATAAAGTGGAGGAAGCTCATGAAATTTAATAAGATACTTGTGACTCTGTGGTAGAGAACTGAAATCATTTTTAGTTGACCAGAGCATGAGTTTTTTAAACTAGTGAAGATTAAAAAGTATGTTTACTAACTTTTAGGTTATTTCTAGGTAATTTTAAATGTCATATTGGCACCATCTATAGATATTTAAGGTGAAGTACACCTATGATTGTTTTATATTCTGATAATCAGTCCCTCTCTTTTATTTAAGCTAAGTAATATCAATTTCAATTAATCAGCAGATATACTCAATCGTTCATCCAGTTCACAGCTAGCATTTGTCTGCTTGGGCTACAAGCCATTCAGGAAGATATCATTCTTCCTTTTGTCAATTTATATTCTAGACACATAGTATCTACGCTTTTAGTCTATTCTTTAGAATTTCTACAACTTCTATAAATATTTAAGCTTCATTTTTAATGATGAGTAGTAAAAGCTCTACCAGGGATATTTTAAGAGTTTTGCATGAAGAATTGTTTTTTTCTTAACAAATGTTTGAATTTTTCAATGCTCAAATATTGCATGGACATAATGGGACACAAAACAAAAAAAAATTATTTGTTTAAAAGAGTGACCTTATTAATGTATAGGAAAAGATAAATTGTTGAATCTTTGTTTTGTGGGAGTATGTTTCTCGGTAATCTAACTTTTCGAAGCACAATTATTGAATTAATTGGAATGCAAAACAAAGAGCATACTTGTCAAAACATTTTGCTGCGAGACGATGATGAGTACCATGGCATACAGCTGTGGTTCCAGCTATTCGAGAGGCTGAGGCTGGAGGAACCCTTGAGCCCAGGTCTTTGAGGCAGCCTGGGAAACATAGTGAGACCTCATCTCTAAAAGGGAATAGAATAACGACAATTTGCTGTAAACTGAATTTGAGGAAACAAATGGATGACTTTCAAAAACAAAAGCAAAGTCCCTGGATCCATTCTTTTTGCTCTTTTATTTACTAGCCCTTTCTTATTATTTTATCTGGTTTAAATAGTTACTTTGAATAAAAGCAATGAATAACATAATAAATAAATAAATGTTTGTTTCTCTGATACTGTTTTAGGTGAGGATTTGGCTAGTAAATCCTCACATGTTTTGGGTTTTATTTCTCCTACATAGACACTTCAGTGTTCATGAACTATGAGAAATTCACATCTTTGTAAATGGCTTAAATTTTTTGGATGCTTCCAAAATAATAAAAAATATAGAAAGGCTTTTCATTGATTTCTATAGTAATTATATTAAATAAATTGAACCAATCAGAAGAAGCCTGGCAACTGAGGCATTCTGATTAATTACATTTTTCTGTTTAATTGAATTTGTGTCGCCAACTCTTTCTGGTTCCTACTCTTATAAAAAGTAAAATACATTATCAGTTTTTAGTAAGCACTCTATATTAGATGTAGAAGTAGGGATAGATATTTAGACTAAATATATTCTAATTATCAGATGTGTTCCATTTATTTTTAGAAATTCATGATCCTAAAATATGAGGTTATTTGTCTCTGCTTGTTTTTTCTCAAAGTAAAACGTTTGCTATTATCATCATTAAAATTTTAAATTAAGTCTTACAGATACTTTCATCAATAAATAAAAGTGATTAGAAAGTATGTCATCAATTGTTTTGTATTTACAATGGTGCTTTTTAAAACATAAAATGTTCTTGAAAGTGTGTATTCCTTTAAATACAATGTTCTATAATTTTATCTGAACTATTAACTTATCAAATGGTCTCTTTAAATTGTGAAACCACTTTTAAAACTTTAAAATAATCTTGGAAAACTTACTTATAGGCCTAGTTATACTAAGTTCTGAGTTCTGTGAAATTATTACAAATGATACATTTCAATATTTTTTAAAAATAAGGCTTTGCTATTTTGTTCTTAATAACCTATTTTATGGAATCATGTACATAATGTTCCATTTCTTTTGAATGCTGATGGCAAAAAAAGAAGCCAATAAATTGTCTTTTAAAATACAGCATCTCTACTCCTCAAATGAGAGATTTCCAGTATTCTCCTAAAAGGCACAATTCTATTAGCTAAGGTCCATGTAGGTTTCTGTGGAGGTGGGAAGGAAGACTGAAAGTGAGTTTGACAAGCGTATTTGCAAAGGTCTAGATCAATGCTTTTCAGAACCAGGTAAAGGCTGTCCCCCAGGAGGCAGGTTAAGCACAGCAGGATGTGAGCTCTCTTTCCTTTCTTCTACTCTGCTCTCCGTCATCACGCATTTATCTACATGTTTTTCTTTCTGTATACTCATTTATTGACTAATAATATATTTTGCTGGATAATATGGTATTTTCTGGAAATGTATATTAAGTTCAGACCAACTGGCAGTATCCTCTAAAAATCTCCTAGATGGAGATTTCTTATTAGATTGTCCTCGTTTAGCTCTTCTTTCACATATTTGTGTTGCTCCAGGAAAAATGAGACAGATAATTCAATAAGAAAACATTTTATTGAGTCATCCCATTGGAATTCCGAACACTTGTTTTAAATGATAAAACTAACTTTAAAACATTATCATTAAAAAAAGTACTTATAGCTTCACCATAGTAACTTTATTTTTGCTTAATGCTTCCAAAAATTATTCATATATTCCTCTGAATTGGCACTATTACCATTATCCTGTATATGCCATTTTGTTACAATCTTTTGATGAATAACATTTAAAATTAATTAAGACTTTCTGCATTATCATTTTTTTTCATAGTCTAAAAAGCTGGCACTAGCTAATCAACTATTGAAATCAAAATCCTAGGCTAACCTTATTATGTATATTTTCTCATTTGTACAACATAGGTGAGTGATGATGATGATTATGCCATTTACTAAGAATTGCAACAAGTAAGTAGTTCATCGGATATCACATAGGTAGCAAATGATGGTTGAGGATTTGTAAGCAGATAGTTTAACCTAAGAACTTATGCCTTTAGTCAATGTGCTATGCTACTTCTCACAAATAAAAATGAATGCTAAAGTAATAAGGACTGGATAATGAGGAGAAATACAGTTATGCAAAATTTATGTTAGGGATTTAAATCGATTAATTTTTTTTACCTGATTACTCTCTGTGATTCTCCCTCCACCCCACTTCAAACTAAAAAATTGTTTTGGGTACGTGGTTTAGTATTCCAGAGCTCTTAGAAGGAATATTCTTGTCTCTGGGTTTCAGAAAACACTAGAAAAAAGTAAACCAGATTTAGTTCTACATAAGGCCAAGAATCCGGGACAGATGCAGGGAATATTTGTGGGTGAATCTTCAAAATGCTCTTGATCCCACCAAGCTAAATAAATCTACCATATGGGAAGTCAGATTTATAAAAGAAACTAGTGAAAACTGTGGGTGTTAGATATGAAAATAGAAAGAGATTTTGTTTTAATAGCAAAAATAACTATAAGAAAAAAACAGAAAAGTATTTCAAAACACATCTTTGGAAGACTTTTTTGGCCCTCAGAAAAAGGCAGCTTTCATTTTTGAAAGAAATTATTTCCCAAGTCAAAAATGTTTTTATTTCTTTCTAGAACTTTTTTCTCCCAAACTTTTAAACAGAGAGGAAGCGCAAGTTATAGTTTGAGGTAATAAATATATCAAACTAGGGCTATCTAACAAAATAGGTAAATAAAATATTACAATTTACCACCTGAGCATTTAACAAACAGAAAGCAGCCTGAGTTTTAAAAAACAAAAACAAACTTAGAAAAGGTTCTGAGTACCACCATTTTGACCAAGTTGACTGAAATGGTAGTCTACCTCACCCAAACAGAAATCCATAATTAGAGGTATCTGCGATTGCATGAAGATACTAAAACAGTTGCTTTAGAGTGATTAAATCTGCCATCTGAAATAAGAATATATGTATTTTTCATATGATTTCCATAAGTGTAATTGTGTACAATAAAGCCTTCCCATGTGTTTGGGCCCAATAGATAGCTGGCTAATCAAACGTTTTTTTTAAAGTCAGGATTACCTTAAACATGTTTTAACTTAAAGCATACACATACGTATGCATTAGCTAATCCTTAGCTGTAAACTGTGGCCCTTTTCTGTGAGTGTATATCCACTGTTTGGAGCTCTGCCTGTTCTTCCTTGAATAAACATACCTGTAATGCATGTTTTAAAATTTTCTAGTTTCAGTGTCTTTAATGTGTAAAAAAAAACCTTCCAGGTACTTGTGAAGCTGAGTGCAGAATCATCGCATATTTTCAGGATTTCCCTCATCTCCCATTACTTTTATAACAGTTTTACTCTCAATTCAATGGCTTCTCTTTTGTCTTAGATTTTCTGAAGCCTTTACAAAGCATTTACCTTAATCTGCATATAACAATGATCTTTCATACTCATATTTTTCAATTAATGAAAAATTTATCAAATTATATAATTACAAAGATAATTCCACAGTAGATATAGATTTAAGCTAAAATAACATTGGCCTAGAGAAGAAAGTTTTCTCTCTGACAGAACAATGTGGTTATATATATATGTGTGTGTGTGTGTGTGTGTGTGTGTGTGTGTGTGTGTTATATATTAATTAATTAATATATATATATATATATTTGAGATGAAGATTCCCTCTTGTTGCCCAGGCTGGAGTGCAATAGTGCGATCTGGGCTCACTGCAACCTTTGCCTCCCGGAGTTCAAGCAATTCTCCTGCCTCAACCTTTCCAGTAGCTGAGATTATAGGCACCCAGCATCATG
>PVKV010021458.1:0-37500 GCA_004027835.1 Alouatta palliata
GGTGAAACCCCGTCTCTACTAAAAATACAAAAATTAGCTGGGCGTGGTGGCGTGTGCCTGTAGTCCCAGCTACTCAGGAGGCTGAGGCAGGAGAATTGCTTGAACCCAGGAGGCGGAGGTTGCGGTGAGCCGAGATCGCGCCATTGCACTCCAGCCTGGGCAACAAGAGCGAAACTCCGTCTCAAAAAAAAAAAAAAAATTTTTTTTTATTTTTAGTAGAGATGGGGTTTTGCCATGTTGCCCAGGCTGGTCTTGAACTCCTGGCCTCAAGTAATCTGCCAGCCTCAGCCTCCAAAAGTGCAAGCATGAGCCATCTTGCTTAAAATAAGATTTTTTAAGTCAAAATTAGATTATATGAGGATTGGTCATTGTTATATAGTATAAAAAGCTCTCTTTTCAGTGAAGTTAGATGATTTTAGAGTCTGTTTCTTTCATTCAACAGATATTTATTGAGTACTTATCACGTACCAGGTGCAATGTGTGCTTGGTGCAGGCGATATGAAGAAATGAGGCAGGCATGATTCATGCTGGAGCTTACCACCTCCATAGTTATAAGCAACATTCCAAACTTAAATGAGAACAATAAAATGTAATAAGTATTTATGATAAATATGAGCTTCTGTGAAAATACAAGTGGGGAAGGCTTGAGACAAACATATTCTAAAAGGTATCCTTCCCTTTTGAGACGGGACAATAAGTAGGTGAATAAGCCTAGGAAGAATGTTTCAGGCAGAGAGAATGGCACGTGAAGGCTGTGGGTGAGAGATATACAAGTGAGAAAGTGAAGGTTAGTACGGCTGGATCTTAGACTTGAGGGCCTGGCAGGGAGCTGTGGTGACGAAAGATGAGGTCAGAGAGGTGAGCAGGAGCCAGGGCTTGAAGGACATTGAAGCCAATGTAAGTTTGGGCCAGAAGACCTTTGGAATGTTTTAAGGAACTTAGAAGGGGAAGTGGATGGAAATAATTAGATTTTTAGATCACTTCAGGTCCGGCGTGAACTGAGGGAAGTGAGGCTTCTGAGGCAGGGGACTGTTGTAATTACCTATATAGTAGATGGTGGACAGATGAGGGATATTTCAGAGTTGGAATTGCTGAGAATTGTAATTGCCAGGATGTTGGGAGGGAGAAGGACAGTGAAGGTTGCTATGGAGATTTCTGAGTTGGGCAGTGGAGTGGAAAGGAAGGCTATTTATTGAAAAGAAAGTCAACTGCAGGGAGGAGCAGGTTTTCGGGGGAGAGGAAAGTTGTGATTTTGTGGGGGAATGCATATTTGGTTTGTGTACCTGGAGTTCAGGAGAGAACTAGGGATTGGGTTTTATGAATTTAGGTATCATCATAACCACAGAATAAATAGTAAAGACCAGGCAGAATATATGAAAAAGTGGCTCTTCGGGTTTTATTATTTGAGAGAGAGGAAATGTTCTGTCAATCTGTTAAGCTGTGAACTCTTTCCCAGGAAAAATGTGGATTCTCTCCCCAGAAAATAAACATATGTAACAGTTTACATGTAATTGCAAGGTTTACAAAAATGGACACTGTGATCCTCAGGTTACAGAGTAAAATAAGAGAACCTAGGGCAAAACTCTGAAGAAATTGAAGTTTTATAGCATAGCAAGACCTGGCAAAGAAGACGTAGAATGAGTTTTATGCCCTGTATATAAACAGGCAAATGTGGTGTTAAACAGAACTGGAAGAGAGGGGTTCTAGAAGAGGGCATCGTCAACAGTGGCAAATGCCCATGAGGGGGTCAAGTGCTGTAAAGAATGAAAAGTGTCCATTGGATGGACTTGGTAATTAGATCTCCAGGGCTTTGTAGCAGCAGTTCAGAGGCAATGGTGAGGGAGGAAGCAAATTGCAGTGGGTCAAGGCACTAGTGGGTGGTAAAGAAGTGGAGTCAAAAAGTGTAAGCAGTTCTTTGAAGAAGTTTTATTATGAGAGGGAAGAGGTAGCTGATGGATGAAGGGAGGCTTGGGTAAGACTTGATTATGTTTAAATGCTGACAAGGTGGTTAGAAAAGGGGACAAGATGGAGGATATGTATAATGGCGGTGAAGATCCCCAAGAACATGGTGGTTTGGATATGAGATAGAGGATAGTCTTAGAGAGGAGAGTAGACATTGTCAGTGGAAGGAGGGAAAAAAAGAATGAATGTGTAGGTTTGGTGGCATTGAGTTGGAGGAGATCTCATGTTTTCTATTTCTCTGAAGTCAGATGTGAAATCATTTCACTTCATGATAGTGAAATGCATAGTGGTTTGTTTAAAAAAAATTATTACTTCATTAAAACTGAAGATTATAATTTAGATTTTTGTGTATGTTATGTATGTAGTGATCCTGAATATTCTATTTAGTTTATATTATGACAAAAGTTTGAGGAGGAGTTCTTCTAAATCCAGTTTGTGATTTGGTATTCTTTTGTTTTTCTTTTTTTTTGAGACAGAGTGTGGCTCTGTCGCCAGGCGCCAGGCTGGCATGCAGTGGCACGATCTCAGCTCACTGCATCCTCCGCCTCCTGGGTTCAAGCAATTCTCCTGTCTCAGCCTCCCGAGTAGCTGGGACTACAGGCACGCGCCACCATGCCCAGCTAATTTTTGTATTTTTTAGTAGAGACAGGGTTTCACCATGTTGGCCAGGATGGTCTCGATCTCTTGACCTTGTGATCCACCTGCCTCAACCTCCCAAAGTGCTGGGATTACAGGCGTGAGCCGCAGTGCCCGGCCATGATTTGGTATTCTTAGTTATGGCCCTGGTTTTCATGATTGGTTGAGTTTTTATGTTTTTAAAAACAAAATTCTAGACGTGGCCTAAGCGACTCCGCATAGTATATCAGTATCTTGTGCTTACTTAATAATTTTATTTATTTACTGATGGCATCTGTCTTCAAAAGGCTTTTTTATATGAACCCTTAGAGTGATTAGTTATATTTATTTACTCATTCCCAAGTTTATGTCAAATGAGCTTTTATACACTAAACTTCCAATAACTGTAATTCATTTAAACTATGAGAAGTAGATAAAAATACCAAATACTACATTCGTAGATACTTTATAAATTAAAATTTACATATATGAAAATTGGTGTTTTCCTTTCTCTTGTATCAAGTTTGAGTTAAAGAAGTTTTAAATTTATGACTCTATAAGCTGATTAATTAACTAATTAATGACAGAGTCTTGCTCTGTTGCCCAGGCTGGAGCGCAGTGGTGCAATCTCGGCTCATTGCAACCTCCACCTCCCAGATTCAAGTGATTCTAATGCCTCAACCTCCTGAGTAGCTGGGATTACCGGCGTGCGCCACCACACCCTGCTAATTTTTGTATTTTTAGTAGAGACAGTTTCACCTTGTTAGCCAGGCTGGTCTCAAACTCCTGACCTCAAGTGAGCCACCCAGCTTGGCCTCCCAAAGTGCTGGGATTACAGACATGAGCCACTGTGCCCAACCTGTAAGCAGTAATTTTAAAATTGATATGTAATTCATATATTATAAAATGTATCCTTTTAAAGTGGGCAATTCAGTATTTTTTAGTATATTCACAAGGTTGTGCATTCGTCCATGAAAGTAATTTAATGCATAGTAACTTGGAAAATGTGGATTTGGGATATCTAGTTTCCATATATAAACTTTAAATTCTTAAAAGATATAGTAGACATATCTTGCCATTGAACTGACGATTTAGGTAATTTGATCTCTCCTGTGAAGTTTCTGTGGTGTTCAGTTGGAGAACAGAATGGTAAAAACAAACAAAAAAACAAGCAAAAAAACTCATCTATATCAGGAAAGCTTTAGTTTATTTATGATTATCTTCAGTATAAAATTATTTTATCCTTAAAATAGATACAACAACCTGACTTTACATCTCTTTTTCTTTGAACTATTTTTTCCCATTGCTACTGAGTTTCTCAGAGAATAGAAGATGGAAGATAGGGACTGAATTTCTATCTTATTGTTAGAATATCAGATTTATAAACTTTCTTGCCTTCAGCTATTACTGGTGATCATTGCTAAAGTTGCAACCAGTGGTTCAACTGTCTTTTGTTTGCTAATTTGAAAGTTTGTGATCATGTTTCATACCTTGCTATCGTTAGGGTTTAATTATTCACTGCTGTTTTCAGTGTTTTAAAATGTAACAATACACTCTTAACATTTTATTTTAATTTTTCCCACTTATTTATTTATTTATTTTTTTTTTTACAGTACTCTGTGCAAAAAACCTGGTGAAAAAGGATTTTTTCCGTAAGTAAATTAACTTTAAATCTTGTATAGTCTGTGTAGATCTTTGGGAATAGCATTTTCAGAATTGTCTAAGAGTTACTCTATTCAGAAATATAGTCAGTGTTATTTTATGAATGTTTTGGTTGAGAGCCATTTGGCATCACATTTTTTTTTTTAGGACTGTTTCGTGCCTTTTACCCTTTTATTCATCTCTCCCACGTATTTATGAGAATACGTGTGTATGCAGGTATGTAGATGCAGAAGTGTAGTGTATATTGAAGGTGTGCTTACTACTAGAATTCTAGAAGAGGTTTAAGAGAATATTTTGTGAACACTTTTTTCCTTTTGAAAATTTCGTAGGAAAACTTTACTCATTCAGGATTCATAGGAAGGTAGAAAAGTCATTGAGCCTGCTTGGAATTTCTAGAGTGTAGGAAAGAAATCTCTGCCACATTTGATCCTAGCTGCTCTTACGTCTCAGATTCCAAAACAGATGTTTGGTTCCCAAATGTGCAGTGTATTTACCATTCTGTGGTGATTTTTTTCCTGGCTTTACTTAGGACTAAGTTGTGTGAGAAGGGATTGGGAAGTACCCAGCATGTATATTAACAATCTTTATTCTGTTGTAGCTTTAAATTATTGGTTAAAAATGGTATAATTTTTAGTAAAAAAACCTTTTTCAGCCAACAAAATTTTATATGTAAAATATTTGAAATTAGAATACAGATGATTCATTAAATTTTTAAATTCAAGTCACAGGCTATGTGTGCTGTTTGATTTCATGTGGTATTAGATGATTTTCAGGGGTTTGATTAAAAGAAATAAGCTGCGTGTGTGTGTGTGTGTGTGTGTGTGTGTGTGTGTGTGTGTGTATTTTTCTTTTTAGAGAAAGGGTCTTGCTCTGTCACCCAGGCTGTAGTGCAGTGGCACAGTCATAGCTCACTGCAGCCTCAAACTCCTGGCCTCAAAGGATCCTCCTGCCTCACCCACCTGAGTGTCTAGACTGCAGGCACACTTCACCACATCCAGCTTATTTATTTATTTATTTACTATTCTTCGTAGAGAACAGAGTCTTGCTTTGTTGCCCAGGCTGGTCTCAAACTCCTGGCTTCAAGCAATCCTCCTACCTCAGCCTCCCGAAGTGCTGGAATTACAGTTGTGAGCCACTGTGCCTGGCCAATATAATTTAAAAATATGCTTAATTCATTCTACTTGAAATACTGTTTTGAGTTTTTCTAGAGCAGAACTTGAATTAAAGTTTATAAAATAACATCTTATAAAATTATGTAGTTATAAATGTTTGTGGTTATCTTTCTGCTTATGTGAGAAAGGAAATAGGATAATTTGGAACATAGGAAGAAAATTATAAGCAGTTTAAATTTATGTGCCATGTGCCTTCTCCCCAGAAGCTTGTCACAGTAGAAGCTCCCAGTGGCCGCAGAACTCCCCATCTCTCCCTGTTGCTGCCAATTACTGTTGTCTCTCCCGGGCTGCTGCTCATTTCCTACCTCATCTCTGTTGCTGCTAACTGAGGTGTACTTTTTTTTGTCTTTATCTCTCTCTCTTTTTTTTTTTTTTTTTTTTTTTTTTTTTTTTTTTTTTTTTTTTTTTTTTTTTTTTTGCCTTTGTTAAGGTTGATCTAAGGTGGGATTTATCCTAGTGGGACTGCAAAGTGGCAAATAGAGTTGGACAAGGAGAAAAGGGAGGGAAGTCAGAGGAGCACTCTTACAGCTGCTTCTGTACCCTCCGAGACATCTGCTCTGGTTTTGAAGATAAAATCTTCAGTTTTGTCTTCCAGCTTTCTTTTTCAGATTTCCTTCCGCTACAGTCCCAAGACACAGCTTCTTCTAATAAAATAATCCAGATATTCTTATCTCAGTTTTCCTAAGAAATCTGGAGGAATAATAATGTTTTATGAACCTTTGAGAGCTGATTGTTATCCCTTATATGATCTTTGTCCTTAAATTGTAAGTAAATTGCCCTTAAATTGTGAGTTTCATTGGTGTAAGCAGTAAAAATTGATAAAAATTTTAAGAGTATGAACTTGTTTTAGCGACAAGATTAGGGGAAACTGTGATTATCTTTAAAACTCAGAATGGGAGACGCTTGATGGCCTGGAAAGGAAAACAGGAAAGCTAATCCTTCAGCTGTTAGAGTGGAATTAGCCAGTGATGGAAGTTACCTCCCAGGTTCACACTGGCCAAGGTCCCACGTCCATGCTGTGGTAGATTTACATGTGTAGTTACAGAGGTTTTTGATTTTGACCTGTTAAGCATTGCCCACATTAATTTCAGAGACACTAGTTCCTAAATTCTTCAGTTAAATATAAACGAATGTGTGTTTATTGATCAGTGCAGTTATTAATAGTAAAATATAGTTAAGTTTTTGCTTGTGATTCAGTTTAATTGTATTGAATGAGAAAAGTAAATTTTTTTTTTTTTTTTTTTGAGACGGAGTTTCACTCTTGTTGCCCAGGCTGGAGTGCAATGGCGCGATCTCGGCTCACTGCAACCTCCACCTCCTGGGTTCAAGCAATTCTCCTGCCTCAGCCTCCCGAGTAGCTGGGACTACAGGCACGTGCCACCATGCCCAGCTAATTTTTGTATTTTTAGTAGAGACGGGGTTTCACCACGTTGACCAGGATGGTCTCGATCTCTTGACCTCGTGATCCACCCGCCTCGGCCTCCCAAAGCGCTGGGATTACAGGCGTGAGCCACCGCGCCCGGCCGAAAAGTAAATTTTAATATGAGGCATGACTATAAGCTGATGAAATAGATACATATTTTTCATCACAGGAAAAAGTACACTGCCATGTGTTGTCTTTTGTAGAATAATTTGTATGTGAGATAATACTGTTTATTCCTTGTTGAGAAATGTTTATTAACTCATGTTTTTGAACTGTTTTCAAGCTTACAGTCTTTAAAAAACAAGTTACTTCCCCTTTTCCCCTGAATTTTAGCAGGAAAAATTTCTAACATAAAACAACAGACAAAAAATTTTATAGTAAAGACCAACCATCTAGATTCTACCATTAACTTTATCACATATATACCCATTTATTCATTATCTTTTTTTTTTTTTTTTTTGAGAAGGAGTCTCGCTGTGTTCCCAGGCTAGAGTGCAGTAGCGCCATCTCGGCTCACTGCAACCTCTGCCTCCCGGGTTCAAGCAGTTCTCCTGCCTCAGCCTCCCAAGTAGCTGGGGTTACAGACACGTGCCACCACACCCAGCTAATTTTTGTATTTTTAGCTAATTTTTGTATTTTTATTTTTGTAGAGATGGGGTTTTATCATGTTGGCCAGGCAGGTCTCAAACTCCTGACCTTGTGATCCACCCGCCTTGGCCTCCCAAAATGCTGGGAGTACAGGCATGAGCCACCACGCCCAGCCTTCATTATCTGTTTTATGTGTGTTTTTTATCTGTATCTTTTTAAGAGTGTTTTCATTAGTGTCAGATTTGTTCTTCTGCAACATTGTAAAAAAGATTTATGTGTAAGGTAATATTAAGGTGTTTTTAGGGGGCCAAACTGCAGTCATTTAGAACCAATATGTGTTGGCTGAATGTTTTTTTTTTCTTTGCTCAATTGAAAATAAAGCTGTTTTCTTTAGACGGTAACATGCTTTTGAGTTGAAAATGTTATTATTATTTGTAGCTATTCAAGTGCATTTGTGTAGTAAGGAGGGTTTTGGGCTTTAGTTATGATGGGGGAGAAATGATGGGGGAGAATTGAGTGGTTTTTTTTTTTTTTTTTTTTTTTTTTTTTTTGAGACTGAGTCTCGCTCTGATGCCCAGGCTGGAGTGCAATGGCGCAATCTTGGCTCACTGCAACTTCTCCCTCCTGGGTTCAAGCGATTCTCTTGCCTCCGCCTCTCAGGTAGCTGGGACTACAGGTGTGCCAGCACGCCCAGCTAATTTTTTGTATTTTGAGTACAGATGGGGTTTCACCATATTAGCCAGGAGGGTCTCGATCTTCTGACCTCATGGTCAGTCCGCCTCAGCCTCCCAAAGTGCTGGGATTACAGCGCGAGTCATGGCGCCTGGCCGAGAATTTTCTTAAAATGCAGAAAGTTCTCTAGCCGCTTTGTATTTACCACTAGATGTCTCACTAACTTCAGAAAACCTGATAGCTTTTGACCATATTGGAGCAACTTGGCTTTCAAGTTAATTTTTTGTAGAATAATATAATCCAGTTAAGTTGAAATCTATGTATTTTTTCATTAAGGTATTTAACTTGTGTTTTTGTTTATTGTGTTATTAACATAAAGGAAACATAAAAGGCTGTGACTTTCCTACTTAATTCAGGATCTGGAAGCCACATTTTGTATGGAAAAGTTGTTTTCCTTTTATATTTTTAAATTTCAATGGGTTTCTGGGGGACAGCTGGTGTTTGATTACATGAATAAGTATTTGAGTGGTGATTTCTGAGATTTTGGTGGACTATCACCCGAGCATTGTACACTGTACCCAGTGTGTAGTCTTTTATCCCTTGCCACTCCCCACCCTTCCCCCCGAGTCCCCAAAGTCCAGTGTATCATTCTTATGCCTTTGCATCCTCATAGCTTAGCTCCCACGGTTGAGTAAGAACATATGACGTTAGATTTTCCATTCTTGAGTTACTTCGCTTAGGATAAGAATCCTCTAGTTTTATCCAGGTTGCTGCGAATGCCGTTATTCATTTCTTTTTATGGCTGAGTAGTATTCCATGGTGTATATATGTATGTGTAGATGTGTGTGTGTGTGTGTGTGTGTGTGTGTGTGTGTGTGTATTTATATATATCACATTTTCTTTATCCACTCATTGGTAGGTATATGGGCTGGTTCAATATTTTTGCAGTTGCAAATTGTGCTGCTATAAACATGAATGTACAAATATCTTTTTCATATAATGATTTCTTTTCCTCTGGGTAGATACCTAGAAGTGGGATTGCTGGATCAAATGGTAGATCTACTTTTAGTTCTTTAAGGAATCTCCACACTGTTTTCCGTAGTGGTTGTACTAGTTTACATTACCACCAGTAGTGTAAAAGTGTTCCGTTTTCACTGCATCCATGCCAACATCTGTTATTTTTTATTTTTTGATTATAACCATTCTTGCAGGAGTGAGGTGGCATCACATTGTAGTTTTGATTTGCATTTCCCTGATACTTAGTGATGTTGAGCATTTTTCCATATGCTTGTTGGCCTATCTTGTTGGTATATCTTCTTTTGAGAGTTGTCTGTTCATGTCCTTAACCCACTTTTTGTACAGATTGCTTGTTTTTTTCTTGTTGATTTGAGTGCTTTGCAGATTCTGGATATTAGTCTTTTGTCAGATGCTTCTCTTAATCCTTATTATTATTTTTTTTTTATCTCCTGAGATAGGGTCTTACTCTGTCAACCAGGTTGGAGCACAGTGGTGTGATCTTGGCTTATTGCAGCCTCAGCCTCCCAGGATCAAGCGATCCTCCTACCTCAGGCTCCTGAGTAGTTGAGACTGCAGGCATATGGCACCACGCTTGGCTCACTTTTAAATTTTTTGGCAGAAGTGGGGTCTTAATATGTTGCCCAGGCTTATCTCAAACTCCTGGGCTCAAGTGATCCTTTCACCTCAGCCTCCCAAAGTGCTGGGATGACCGATGTGAGCCACTCTGCCTGGCCAATCCTTAATTCTTTTTATTTTTTAAAAAAGCAAGAAACTAGCCGGGTGCGGTGGCTCACGCCTGTAATCCCAGCACTTTGGGAGGCCGAGGCGGGTGGATCACGAGGTCAAGAGATCGAGACCATCCTGGTCAACATGGTGAAACCCCATCTCTACTAAAAATACAAAAATTAGCTGGGCATGGTGGCACGGGCCTGTAGTCCCAGCTACTTGGGAGGCTGAGGCAGGAGAATTGCTTGAACCCAGGAGGCGGAGGTTGCGGTGAGCCGACATCGCGCCATTGCACTCCAGCCTGGGTAACAAAAGCGAAACTCCGTCTCCAAAAATTAAAAAAAAAAAAAAAAAGAAAAAAACCAAGAAACTAGCAGAAAGACTTAATTCAACTAGTTTAATAGCTGAATATTCAACTCTTAATAGTTGAATATTCAACGCTTAATAGTTGAATAGTTGTTATGCAACTAGTTTAATAATACCCAAAGGGAAAGTTTAGAAATGTGATTTTTTTGTTGCTTATAAACATACATTTGTATGTTTATTTAAATAGTAGAGTAAAAATAACAAGATAGAGTGAATTCTTTCCCAGGAGGAAATACTTCATGTATTGAGGATAGAGATAAAAATATTTTTCCATTGAATTTATAAATAGGTATTATTGAAATACTGTGCATAGCACTCAGCTTCAAGAATAATAGAGTCAAGTAGATTTAATACCCTCACTTACCAAGTTTCTTTGAAACTTAATCCTTAAGTTTTGGTCTCCCTTTATTATTTGAAGGTGATCGATCACAGAATCATAAAATTGGGGAACTGACAGGTGATTTGTCTGTCCTTGAAACTTGGCAGATTAGTATCTTAACTTGAAAAAAAAATTAGCATTGATACCAACATGCAAAATTTCTCCAGTCACCACCACTTCTAGTATTTTCAGCTGTCCACAGGAAATCTACAATGTCCCAAAATGTCTAACATGTGAAGTGTCATTTTTGTCTCTCTAACATTTTTAGTTCCACCTTTTAAATTTTTTCCGAAGAATCATTTTCATTATTGCTTTGGGCCAAAAACTGTATTGTCATCTTTGATACAAGTTTCTTATTAATTTGTATTAAATCTTTCAGAATAGCTCTCTGAATTGTCGTTTCCTTTCCTTTTCCATGTGACTTCCCTCGTTCAGGGTCTTTTCATCCTACTGTTGGATTATTACAACAGCTTCTTATGTGGTCTGCCTCTAGTCTTTCTCCTAGTGGGCCCTGAATACTGCTGATAGAAAAATATGACTGTAGTTACAGCCACGCTCAAGAACTGAAATGGCTCCCTGTTATCTATCTCAGTTGGTCCAAGCCCTGTTGTCTGACTGTTAAGCCTCTCTTACTGGATCAGTCATATTTCCAACAGTATTTACTTTTATACCTTAGCACAATCTCTTTGGTTAGACTCTTCAAAGTCTTTTAAATACTGTATTGTCATACCCTTCTTGGCACTCTTCCTATTGCTAGGAAAGTCCTCCTTCTGTATGTCCTTTAAGGCAGCAGTACCCAACCTTTTTGCTACAGGGATTTGTTTCATGCAAGACAATTTTTCCAAGGACGTGGGAAGCAAAGGATGTGTTGGGATGAAACTGTTCCATCTCAGATCATCAGGCGTTAGATTCTTGCAAGGAGCACACAACCGAGATCTCTTGCATGGATAGGGTTTGAGCTCCTATGAGCCTTTGATGCCACTGCTGATCTTACAGAAGGCTGAGCTCAGGCCATAAGCCTGCTCTTCTCCCTCTCCTGCTGCTCACCTCCTGCTGTGTGACCCGGTTGTTACAGGCCAAGAATCTGTACCAGCCCATGGCCCAGTGGTTGGAGACCCCTGCTTTAAAGCCCAGATGAGTTCTGCTCCCCTCAAAGCCCTTTCTTTACTGTTCAAACTGTTCTCCTGTTTTTCTTTCTTTTCTTTTTTTTTTGAATTGGAGTTTTACTCTTGTTGCCCAGGCTGGAGTGCAATGGCTCAATCTCAGCTCACTGCAACCTCTGCCTCCCGGGTTCAAGCAATTCTCTGCCTCAGCCTCCCAAGTAGCTGAGATTACAGTCATGCACCACCAAACCCAGCTTGTTTTACATTTTTAGTAGAGATGGGGTTTCTCTATGTTGTCAGGCTGGTCTTGTACTCCCGACCTCAGGTGATCCGCCCGCCTCAGCCTCCCAAATTGCTGGGATTACGGGCGTGAGCCACCATAATTTTTCTGTTTTTGACTGTTTTCCTGTTATTCTGAGCTCTTGCTTGTACTCACTGTTGAATCACATAGTAAATGAGAGGTAAAATACAGTATAGTGGTTAAGAGCATGAAAGTCGAGAGCCAGACATGGGTTTAGAATCTACACTTTAGTGACCTTGGGCTAGTTAATTGACCCCCTTGTGCCTTAGTTTCCTTCAGTAAAATAGGGATAATAACAGTATCTACCTCATAGGGTTATTGTAAGGATTAAGGATGAATGTAAAGTGTTTAGAATAGTACCTAACATAGTGATATAAGTGTTTGCATTATAATCAGTATCACTAAGCACTTGTTCATTCTGAGGTATTTTTGTTTTTGTTTTTTTTCATGTGTAGTATTTTTATTTTTCCAATTAGATAGTAAGCTCTTTTAAAGCGGCATGTTACATCTTTTATTTCAGTTTCATTTTTCCTGGTAGTTATTCAGCAAAACTCATTTGCTAATTTGATTTCTCTGTTGCCTGTGTTTCTGTATAAAAACCTTTAATAAGTTCTTTCTTTAAATGTGCTACTGAGGGAGACATTTGGAAAGAAAAAGCCATGAATGGTTATAAGAATAATTCACCTTTCTGGGGTCAGAGGGCTGGTAACAGCCTGTAAAAACTTCCACATTATGAGGTAACCTCTAGACTTCGGTAGTTTAAACTGGAAATATTTTGAGACAGAAAAGAGAAAAAATATAGTTTTGGTATTCAATATAGAAGTAACTTCAGTCTTTTTTTTTTTTAAATGGATAATTTATAGCTAAATGTTAAACTTTTTTAAAAGAATGGAATAATCTTTTGTAGCAAATGGAATGTTTTTATAATTAATCTTCTGTCTTACATGTCAGATTATTAATTTTAAAAAATATTTTTTCACAGGACTTCCTGATCCATTTGCTAAGGTGGTGGTTGATGGATCTGGGCAATGCCATTCTACAGATACTGTGAAGAATACACTCGATCCAAAGTGGAATCAGCATTATGACCTGTAGGTTTAAACGATTAGTTTGAAATGAAACAAATAATTAATATTACTTAATATAGTCTTTTGAAAAGAATCATGGAAAATGATCTGAGTTTCATCTGTAGTATGATTTGATCTTCACAAAAGAGATAAAGAAAAGCCCAGTGGAAATGTACTTTGGCTTATGGACAGGTTTTGAAAGATGAGATATCCCTAAAATTCTGTGAAGAACATAATGAAACTGGCTTACAGTAAAGCAGTCCCCCTGCAACTTTTTCCAATTAAGTAAAGGTATTGATTTACCACTTTAGACCAATTATAACACCAACAGTCAGAATTTGAGTTGCACTGAGTAGGCATTCTTTTTACCTTTATGTAGATGGTTTCTTTCTTTTAAATTTTATTTTAATCATAGCAGTATATGCATCTTTTTAAAAAGGCAAATGATACTATAAAGTATAAGGCTTTTAATGGAAAACAGCAAGTTCCCTGCTCCATTCTCATTCTTGATTCCTATCCTCAAGGTAACTGCTTTAATGACTTTGGCCATTTATTGTGGTGTTTTCATCTGTTTCTAGATATGTTCCTTGTTTTATAGCATCACAGTTTTCTTTTTTTGGTTTTAGGTAATTTTTTAAATTTTTTTATTTTTATTTGAGGCAGAGTCTTGCTCTGTCAACTAGGCTGGAGTACAGTGGCACCATCTCGGCTAACTGTAATCTCTGCCTCCTGGGTTCAAGCAGTTCTCCTGCCTCAGCCTCCCGAGTAGCTGGGACTGCAGGTGCCCCCCACCACACCCACCTAATTTTTGTATTTTTAGTAGAGATGGGGTTTCACCATGTTGGCCAGGCTGGTCTAAAACTCCTGATCTCAAGTGATCCACCTGCCTTGGCCTCGCAAAATGCTGGGATTACAGACGTGAGCCACCATGCCCAGCCTAGTCTTTGGTATTTTTGAGTTTCCTACCTAGAAGATGATTCAGCTTTATTTTTTTATTATTAAAAATTCTTAAAAAAAATAAAAATTCTTTTAAAATTAGAGACACTGACTCTATTGCTCAGGCTGGAGTGCAGTGGCATAATCATAGCTCACTGCAGCCTCAAACTCCTGGACTCAACTGATCCTCCCACCTCACCCTCCTGAGTAGGTGGAACTACAGGTGCATACCACCATGCCCAGCTAATTTTTTTTTTTTTTTTTTTTTTTTTTTTAGAGATGGGATCTTGCTGTGTTGCCCAGTCTGGTCTTGAATTCCTGGGCTCAAGCAATTCTCCCTCTTCTGCCTTTCAAAGTAATTGGGTTACAGGCGTGGGCTGCGATGTCTGGCCTAATGGTTCAGCTTTTAAAACTGGTTTTCATCATCCCCATTCCCATGACACTCACAAGCCCCTTCTTTTCTTTAGTCTTCAATGTAATTATATGAACCTTTTTGGCTAAACCATTGTTAAATGTTTATATTATTATGTAAATATCCATAGTTGTGTCACATGGGTACAAGAATTACATTTTCTTTCTTGACTGCTTTTGTTTTTTCTGAAGTTAGTAACTACTTTTCCCATTTATTTAGTTTTCTATTTACCTCATAGATAGAAATGAGAAATTATATGTCATAATCCTCAAACTCCTACAGAGTTTTCTCCATATATTCAGTTCTGTCAGTATTCCATTGACTTTGTTTCTTTTTGGAGATGCCCCTCCTGGGAGTCACTGTTCTCTTTCTTCAGTCTGGTGTGATGGTTCTCTAAGACCTGCTGTGCAGTTGTCCTGAGACTTGCCTTTGTTGGTGTGTTGGCAATTTCCTTTGTCTCTTCTAGGTTTAGTGACTTCCTATTTTTTTTTTGTTTACGCTCCTGTTTTGGTGTACTCTATCTTCCATTGTCATTTTGAGAAATAACACAAAGATGGGAAGAAAGTTGAGAGCTTATCAGAAAGTATATTTTGACTTCTTATCTGTTGATACGGTTTGAGTATAGGCTTCTAGGTGAAATATCACTTTACCTCAAAATGTTGAATACATTGCTTCATTGTCTTCTAGGTTTAGAATAGTACTATTGAGTAGAAATATAATGTAAGCCACAAATGGGAGCTTATCTGTAATTTTAAACTTCCTAGTATCCACATTAAGATAAGTAAGAAGAAACAGATGACATTAAGCATAATAAACTGGGCATGGGAGCTTACACCTGTAATCCAGCTACTCAGGAGGCTGAGGTGGGGGGATAGCTTGAGGCCAGGAGTTTGAGACCACACTGGGCAACATAGCGAGACCCTGTTTTTTAAAATTAAGCATAATAATGTGTTTTATTTAACTCGATATATCAAAAATATTTTCAACATGTCAGTATAAAAATATTGAGCTACTTACATATGTGGTATATATACATATTTACTATGTCTTTGAAAAATCAGTGATTTTCTCATTTTATGTTAAGAAAAAAAAACAGTGCTTTATTCTGCAGCTTGCCTCAATTTGGGCTAGCCACATTTGAAGTACTCAAGGGTCCCTTGTGGTTGGTGGGTACCATTTTGGGCAGTGTAGGTTTAGAGTATTGCTGATAGCATCCTGATTTTGATCTTTCATGATTTGTTTTCCACTGGAAGTTTCTTTATCCCTCTGTCACTTGTTATTTTCCTTTAAAAAAATTGTAGCCACCCTAGTGGGTATGAAGTTGTACCTCGTCATGGTTTTGAGGTGCATTTCCCTTATGACTAATGATGTTGAACATATTGTCATGTGCTTACTAGGTTTTATCTTACGGTTAATATTAATTGGCTACCCGAGGCTTCTCTCTTGCTTGTTTCCAAGGTCATTTTGTAAAATCCTTGCCTTTAATTGGCTAATTGTGCAAATAGAAGTCTAATAATTAAATTTTAGCCCCAAATCCTGAGCCCCAATCCTTAGCCCCAAATATTATATTTTGGTCTCTATTGTAACATTATATTCATCTACAGAGGTGTCCCTCTCCCCCCTCAACAAAATGTCCTGAAACTTGTTTATAAATCATATATTTGTTAGTGAAGTCTGAGTTTTAATAGAAGCTAATAGAGCCCTCTATTTGACTTTCAATTATAAAAGGATTTACTTTTTATGTTGCCATGTATGTTATATTATGTGAGGTTTCATTAAAGTGAAAGCATGTACTTCTCTATGTATAAGAAAAGATAATTTTCCTGATTAATTTCTGGCGCAGGAATATTTGGACAGAATGTTTGTGACATGTACACTTAAGTAATACAATATATTTCACAATTTTTAGTAATTCAGAGTTAGGCTGTTTCCAGAAGGTCCATAATTAACAATTTCTTATTATGGTTTAATGAGCTTCCCAACCTTTTCATATCATTGTACACATAAAAAATATGGCGCAATGGACTAAATAGATGAAGTTGCTTAAGCCAGTGGTGCGTTGCCCTGAGGACTGAGGTAATCAATATATGTATTTCAGCATACCTATAAACCAGGCTTACTAGTTGGACAACTGGTTTAATGTGACTTTTAAAAAACTGTTTGGTTTGGGTAATTCAGCTACTTAATACTTGATTCTGGCTCTAGAATTACATGCCAGTAGATACATGCCAAGATAGATCTGGTAGGTGTATTTGAAAATTAGTACATGCATACTGAACAATATTTTAGTTCAAATCTTTTCATTTGGAAGCAGTAGAGACCAAACTCAAATTGGCTTAATTTTTTAAAAGAGAATGTACTGATTTGTATAATTAAAAGCCCAGGGGTGGGCATTTTTTAGGCAGAGCTGGATCCTGGGGCTCAAGTGTACCTTCCATGTTCCTTGTTTAAAGCTTTAGTCCTTACTTAAGTGGTTTAGGCTTTTGTCTGTACTAGGTGAATTTTTCTGATATTGCTAATTTATTTTATGAATGATATTTTAAGATCAAGGTTGCTGGACCAAAAATTTGACCTCTTACTGTCATTGAAATAGAGCTAGGATTCTACTGACATAATTATGTTATTTTATTATCTTTTTGCATGGGTTGATGCCATGTTAACAATTGGCTGTGGTAGAGCGTTTACATACTTGCAGGTGTATGCACAGACAAGTACAGTAACGCTTTTCCCTGCTCTGCTTGTCTGCAGGCAGTGAAGTGAAATCTACAAGAGTCCTGCTCGCTCAAGGCCTGCATATAGGAAAGAAGCAAGGGAAAAGCGTTACAAACAGCTTTTGTTCTACAGCATTTAAAAATATAACAGGTAGGTCAGATTTTTGGTCTGTCAGCCTTGACACTATCCCTTGAAAAGTAGGTCATGTCATTGAAATGTATTTAAATATGACTGTGATAAAAGTTTTTAAGATTCTTTTTCTTGGAAAGAAGTTATTTAATAAACTCCCTTAGTGTTATTAGACACTAGCTACTAAAATAGCCTTTTTATTAACTAGAATTATAGCCCAGCTTGAGAGTGGCAGATATGATAAAAATACAGTAAATACTTTTTTTAGATTTTACTTTCAAGATTTTAAAAAATTTAGATTCAATCCTGTAGATTAACTCAAGACATATTTTGCATAATCTGGCCAGACTCTGAAGTGTATTTGTAACTTTAGAGTATCAAAAGAACAAAAGAAAGATTTTACACTAACTGCCTGTAACTACCAACTTACTCATGCAGCTGTTTTATTTTTTAGGTATATTGGAAAGTCTGATTCAGTTACCATTAGTGTATGGAATCACAAGAAGATCCATAAGAAACAAGGTGCTGGATTTCTCGGTTGTGTTCGTCTTCTTTCCAATGCCATCAACCGCCTCAAAGACACTGGTTGTGAGTAGATACTAATGCTTTTAAAATTAAAAAAATGTATATATATGTGTGTGCTTGTGTGTGTGTATGTGTATATGTATGTGTGCATATACATATATACATGCACTATATATATATTCTCAAATACATAATAAATCTATAAATACATATATTATTTATGTATATGTTATTTATATATATATATTTGATATGTTGATAGGACTTCAAAGACAACTACTTGTGTGTGTCTGAAACATTGGTAAAAATTCTCTGTCTAAATTTATTTTGTAGACTTAAAAAAAAAATGAAATGTTTTAAATATGTGAAACTTACAGCTAAATCAGAGCTTGATGCTTCATTTCCAGTTAATTTAAAAGTACTAAGAAATGACTGATATCCAGAACGGCAAAAAGAAAGGTGTCAGGATGTATATGCCTTTTAAAATTTCTTAGTACCCTTTTCTGGTTTTGGTGGATTTGTGGATGAAATGTTTTTATTTAGGTGATTGGAGTGTTTGAGGTGGCAGTTAAAAGGCAATTACGAAGGGGTAAGAATGGTGTAATATATAAAACTGCTGTGACAAAATTAAAAGTTAAAGAAAGATTAGACATTATTTTGAGTGTATGACAGCTATATTAACTACTTAACTGTAGCTGAGTTTATCACCAACTTGGGCATTAGAATATTAGACCAAGGTCAAGAAATTAGAAGTGGTTTTCATAATGGATTTATAAGTTAACTTAGCATAACTAGGTGACAGTCTTTTGGATGGCTCTTTCCATTGGAACATAAATGGGAATTCCTTTTTCAACAGGTTTTTTTTTTGAGTGTGTGTGTGTTTCTATAAAATTCTTTTTTATATAATATAAAAAAATACTGTTAGTCATTGTCATGGGATTTTAGCCCAGATGCATTTGCTAAACAAACTCGCATAAGATCTAAGGAAATTAACAAACAAAAAACACAGTGAATTTAACGTTGAATGTTAAATATATTAAGAGATTGTCTCTTTTAATGAAGTATGATAGTACAGCATAGGTATAATATTGACCTTGTAAAAAAGAAAAAGGCAGAAAATTGAGCTAGAAGTTCTTAGTCCAAAATATTTAAAAGCATCTGAGAAATTCTTGTATTTCTGGGCTGACAGGATAACCAACAGTAGAGAAGAGACATTAGGATTGGGAAAATGAATTGCATGTAAAAGAACTGTTTTATTACTTAGCAAACTGAAAACTTATAGATCAAATGTGTGACATTATCCCTAGTTCAATTTACCCAACATTTATTGAACACTTAATATGCTACTGTTGTAAACCCTGGCTGTATAAAGGAGAAAAAGGCATGAATCCTGTTCTCTGAGAAGCAAGGGCAAAGGCCTGCTGGCAAAGGGAGCATGCCACATGCTCTGAATAGGAGAACTGAATAGGAGAGGAGTTGCTCTGCAGAATCCACTGTATAGCCACCCATTTATTTTGCAAAGAGAAAAATGTCTTTATTTTTGGTTGGATAACTAGGGACTGTAGTTTAGGGGCATGGATTTTTCTGTTTCTTGTGAATGTTTCGTTGTATTAATTTGACCTTTTTGATGTGCAGTAATATTGAATTTATCAAATATTTATTGAGCACCTACCTATGCAGCGTTCTACCAGATTGGAGTGTAAAATACAAAGACTAAGATATAGTCTCCTCCTTTTATTCATTCACAAATAAGTAGACAGGTGGCATACAGTTGTAAATGCATTCAGCTATAAGTGCTGTAATCAAAGTAAAACCAGGTGACATTGTTCCTTACTATAACTTTCAGGGTCAGACCAGTGTTATATCTCTTTTACAGATGAGGCTTCTGAGAGAATAAATGAGTTGCTCCTAAATGAATCAGTGGCAGAACTGATGCAAACCCAGATTTTACAGTTTATTCTTGGCTTCTTTTTAATACATTTTTGTGTACATGTCATTTGAAATGGTTAGTTAAAAAATAATAATGACAACTAACATTTGTTGACCAGTTATGTGCCAGGCACTATGCTGAGAGTTTTGCATAATTGTCTGATTTAATCCTTAAAACTATGAGGATTCATATATTGTTATATATGAAAAAACCAAGGCTCAGGGATAAATTCCTTAACACCAACTGCTATTAAGACTCAGACTAAAGTGGTCTGAAAGTTTTGGAGAGAGGCCGGGTGCGGTGGCTCAAGCCTGTAATCCCAGCACTTTGGGAGGCCGAGGCGGGTGGATCACAAGGTCAAGAGATCGAGACCATCCTGGTCAACATGGTGAAACCCCGTCTCTACTAAAAATACAAAAAATTAGCTGGGCATGGTGGCACGTGCCTGTAGTCCCAGCTACTCGGGAGGCTGAGGCAGGAGAATTGTTTGAACACAGGAGGCAGAGGTTGCGGTGAGCCGAGATCGCGCCATTGTACTCCAGCCTGGGTAACAAGAGTGAAACTCCGTCTCAAAAATAAATAAATAAATAAATAAAAGTTTTGGAGAGAAAGTGACTGCATGTTGGCAATGTAATACACCAGTGTTTCATAGTTTTTGAAATTTGAATTCTTTAAAGAATTTAAATGATAGGTTTGATTTCTAATGGAGTGTGGAAATTTATTGTCACTCTGTAGCTGTTAGTATCTCTGATACCAGCTAATTTTTTAATTGCTTTCTTTGTTGATTTCGAATAGATCAGAGGTTGGATTTATGTAAACTTGGGCCAAATGACAATGATACAGTTAGAGGACAGATAGTAGGTAAGTGTGGAATTTAAAGTTACATGAATTTTGATTTCATTCAAACTGACCTAAGGTCTAAATACCTTTTAAATCAAAGTATAATAACTGTAGTTTCATTGTGTTGGCTTGAATTAAATGAATCAGGTAAAATGTTACAGTGAATCCAGGACCAGGTTAACTTAATTTTAGAAACTTTAATGTAAAAAAAAAAGTGTTGTGAAGATCCTTTAGGAAATAATTCTTTCAAAGTATCCTAATAAAGTGGAGCACTGAGTTCAAACTTTATAAACGTTATTAAAGTTTACTGAAAATAATTTTAAAACTAGTATTAGTAAGAAGAGAACATTCCGTTGAACACATTTTAATGTTTAATGCTTTACAGCTTTAAAATCTATGCTAACTGAAAAAAAACAGCATGAGCAATGGTGATGTAACACTTGAAAAAGTGAGAAATTGTTACCTTACTCATGAGGCACTTCGTAGCCTTACATGGTATTTCGGGTATCTTGAATTGACCTGGAGGGAAGATCTTGACGTAAAATTTGCTGAGACTTTTCTTAAGAATTGATAGAGATTTAATCAAGATGCATAGTATGGAAGGACACTGTTCATCTTAGAGGCTTTTTAAATTAAAGGAGAAAAATGTGGCCAGGTGCAGTGGCTCATGCCTGTAATCCCAGCACTTCCGGAGGCCGAGGTTGGTGGATCACCTGAGGTCAGGAGTTCGAGACCAGCCTGGCCAACATGATGAAACCCCTGTCTCTACAAAAAATACACTCTAATAAAAATATACCAGGCAGGGTGGTGGGTACCTGTAATCCCAGCTATTCAGGAGGCTGAGGCAGGAGAATCGCTGAAGCCCAGGAGGAAGAGGTTGCAGTGAGCCGAGATTGCGCCATTGCTCTCCAGAGAGGTGACGAGAGCAAGATTCTATCTCAAAAAAAGAAAAAGAAAAATGCAATAGGAATGTCACACTTCATGATAGAGCAGAACTTAGAATAATATTATTTTGTTGTGAACCCGTCAGAAAGGTTTAGTTATTGAAGGTACTTGAAGGACTTCATTTTACGAGGCAGTGAATTGGGTTCATAGAGAACTACCAGAGTAGTTCTCTGAACTACATAGCAAAGTTATTGTGGTTATCTCTGTGAAGTCTCTACACCAGCACTCCCCAGCCTTTTTGGCACCAGGGACGGGTTTCATGGAAGACAGTTTTTCCATGGGCTGGACTGGGGGTGGGGGTGAAGTGCATTACATTTATTATGTACTTTATTATTATTACATTGTAATATATAATGAACTAATTACACAGTTCACCATAATGTGGAATCATTGGGAACTCTGAGCTTGTTTTCCTGCAACTAGATGGTCCCATCTGTGGGTGATGGGAGAGAGTGACAGAGCATCAGGTATTAGATTCTCATAAGGAGTGGGGCAACCTAGATCCCTGTGTGTGCAGTTCACGACAGGGTTTGTGCTTCTGTGAGAATCTAATGTCACCACTGATCAGAGAGGCAGGCTAGACTCAAACATTATGATTCTTTAGTTGTGTCATTCAAAAACAGAATGAGTTCCAGTTCTTTCAGAATTAGCCCTCTAACAAATAATCATAAGTAGCTCTATATACTTTTTGGAAAATGGAGAAAAGGACACTAGAAGACTAACTTTAAAAACTATTCTTCTCTAGTATTTTTTATATACATAAATATGTATATAAAATCTATATATTTATGTCTTCAATTCCAGTGAACATTAAATTTTTGCTTTCTTTCACTTACCATAATCATATTTAGTATTTATAATCTTTGTAATTAATGATTTTCAAAGGATGAAGTATATAGATATATCACAACTTAATAATTAAAATTTATTTTTTTGCTATTACAACATTGAAACTTGCAAACATTTTGGTGCACTTTGCTTTATTCTTTTTTAGAATTGTTACCATAAGAAAAAAAAATCTCCCAAATTGAGATAATTTATTCAAGGAATACAACCTTTTTTCCTTGTTTAAAACTGTTATGTCCCAGCTACAGGGGGAGGCTGAGGTAGGAGGAGTGTTTGAGTATGGGAAGGATAATCTGTCATCATTGTTACCACTTGGATGTATACCCTTTCTATGTTTTTTTTTAAAATGAGATTATACTGATTTTTAAAAATTGGTTTAAATTTATCATAAACATCTTTTTTTATTGGCCTGTAAATACATTTCTATAGCATCATTACTTTTTTTTTTTTTTTTATTTTGCATTAAGGCTTGCAAAATCTATAGCATTTTTAATGTTATATGATTGTCCATGATGGGTAGTGACTATGCTATGCACCATTACTGTAGTTAAAAAAGGAATTAGGCTTCTTCTACGAACGTGGTAAAGTGTAGAAAACTTTAGAATTCCAGTATTTACTCTAAAGGGAAAAATCCATGGGAAAAGAAATTATAAATTTTAGTAAAAACCAAAGAGGTAATTCTGAATTGCTAAACCAGATGTCTTTTAAAGATAGGAATTTTTTATTATAATAATTCTTTCTAGTTCTATGAATCTTAGTAATATTTCTGTCGTTTAATAGTAAGTCTTCAGTCCAGAGACCGAATAGGCACAGGAGGCCAAGTTGTGGACTGCAGTCGTTTATTTGATAATGATTTACCAGACGGGTAAGCTAATGTCACTGAAATCATTAGAGAAATATATAGGTAACGTCCTTAAAAGAATAGAAGTAAGTTAGTGTTTATTGTATATTTAACTTGAATGTAGATTTTCCTTCTAATGGTAAAATTAGTGGAGGATCTTGTCACAAATTAGATGTGTTAAATTTGGTTATTAAGAGTTTGGACTAGGAGACACATGAAATTTCTTGATAAATATAACTCTGTTGTAAATATTATCTATTTTTTAAAACTTTGCTTGATTAAATTCAAAACAGGACATGCAAGTGCTAAATTAGAAACATTGCTGTATTTAAGAGGGATGGGATGGAAAATTTGTTTAATAGTAATTAAAATAACATAGTAACATTTAATTGAGCATGTATATGTCAGATACTATTATAAGCACTTTATGTACGTTGTGTCATTTAATTCTTACAGCATCTTAGAAGGCAGCATATAGCCGTCCTTCTGAAATCAGACCACTTGAATTCTAATCCTTATTATTCTGTGTAATGGTTTTATGACCTTAATTTATTTAACTTCCATGGGCTTTGGTTTATATTTATTTACAAAAGAGTATAATAGTACATATTCCATAAACTGTTGAGAGGATTAAATGAAATAATTCAGGTAAAGCACTTCAGCACAGTGTCTTGCATAAAATAAGTGCTTAATAAATAATTTAGCTACTATTATTTCTATTGCTACTACTCTTGTTACCCTCAAACACTAAGAGTTAGAGAAGTTAAGTAATTTGCCTAAGGCCACATAGTAAGTGGCAGAGCCAAAACACACAAACCTGTCTTGATTCTAAAGTCATGATTTTTATCATTGCTCTTCTTGATACTAGTTCTGACTCTCTTCTGATTTTATTTTTAACATTCAAAGTATTTTTAATTAACTTCAATGAGATATAACTTGCATATAATAAATTGTATCCATTTAAGTGTATAAATGGTTAAATTTTAACTCCAAATTATTTTTTATACAAAATTTTATATCCAGGTTACAGTATTTACTCATTTTGTTTAAACTGTTAAAAATTACTATAATTAACTATTTACAGATCACTTTAGCTTCCAGATATGTCTGTTAGCTCTTTTATGGATGTGAGGTAGATTGTGGTATTTTTGAAGAGGAAATTTAGGGTGAAATAACTAATCAATATTGAGAGAGTACCAGCAGTAAAAAGGCTTATTGTTCTAAACTTGCCCTACATTATTGTACTGTAATTGTAATCACAGGGAGGAAAAATCCTAGCATCTCTTTCTTTTTTTTTTTTCCGAGATGCAGTCTTGAACTGCTGCCCAGGCTGGAGTGCAGTGCAGTGGCGTGATCTTAGCTCACTGCAGCCTTTGCCTTCTGGGTTCAAGTGATTCTCCCGCCTCAGCCTCTTGAGTAGCTGAGATTACAGGCACCCACCACCACGCCCAGCTAATTTTTTGTATTTTTTTTTTTTTTTTTTTTTAGTAGAGACGGGGTTTTACCATATTGGTCAGGCTGGGCTCTAACTCCTGACCTCGTGATTCGCCTACTTCGGCCTCCCAAAATTCTGGGATTACAGGCATGGGCCACCACACCCGGACCACTTTCTGTTTTTAGAGCCTTTCAACCCCTGTCAATACCTTTGTAGAAATACTAACATTATCACATTTCTGTAGTCATTTGCCTTGTTTTCATTAAATCAATTGTGATAAAGAGTTGATAGAAAGTAGTGGTCTTGATTTTTTTTTTTTTTTTTTTTCTTTGAGACGGAGTTTTGCTCTTGTCACTCAGGCTGGAGTGCAGTGGTGCAATCTCAGCTCAGTGCAACTTCCTTTTCCTGGATTTAAGCGATTCTTCTTCCTCAGCCTCCTGAGTAGTGGGGATTACAGCCACAACAGCTAGTTTTTGTATTTTTAGTAGAGATGGGGTTCCACCATGTTGGCCAGGCTGGTCTTGAACTCCTGACCTCAGGTGATCTGCCTGCCTTGGCCTTGCAAAATGCTGGGATTACAGATGTGAGACACTGTGCCCAGCCAATGGTCTTGATTTTAAAAAATTAAGTTTGGGCAGGTAAATGCTTTTAAAGTTTTTATATGTTTTTAATTAGTGAAATTTAATTTTTAAAAATGATTTATGTAATTTATATTTTTAGACTACCTGGGTCCCAAGCCTTACTGTTCTGTTTACCAGTTTTATGATCTTAATTAATTTTATGGCCAATATTGAAAATTATCAGAGTTTGGCTGATGGAAAATATTTGTTACACCTTATCATAAATACTTTAGAAGCTTCAGAATCCCATAAAATATATTATGCAGTTCTAAAATAAGTTGAAAAAATTCTGTATTCTGTGAATTGTTATTTCAGGTTGACATTCCTGATTTGTAACAGCAGATATATTACTGGCTTGCTTGTTGCACTGAAAACATTTTATGTTCAAGTTTCCTATTAATTACTTATCACTCAATATTTTTATTTAAGCTGGGAAGAAAGACGAACCGCCTCTGGAAGAATCCAGTATCTAAATCATATAACAAGAACTACACAATGGGAGCGCCCAACACGGTAAGAACATAAAAATATTTCCCATGGTCTTGCCAGCCACCATCGCAAAGTCCTTTTCTACTTATCTGTCAGCTTTACTAGATTTTTTTTCTTAGTTTGTGCTGTTGGAGATCAGTAGATCTTATAACAGATGCCATTATTATTTTTAAAGGTTATCTTCAGCACTTTGACAGGTCACGCTGTCATTATAGCTCCAGGGCCTGCAGTGGTACCCAATAAATATTTATTGATTGAGGCCAGGTGTGGTGGCTCATGCCTGTAATTCCTGCACTTTGGGAGGCTGAGGTGTGCAGATCACTTGAGTTCAGGAGTTCGAGACCAGCCTGGGCAGCATGATGAACCCTCGTCTCTACCAAACAAATTACAAAAAATTAGCTGGGCATGTGGTGCATCCTGTGGTCCCAGCTACTTGGGATGCTGAAGTGGGAGGATTGCTTGAGCTCTTGAAGTGGATGTTGCAGTGAGCTGAGATCATGCCGCTGCACTCTACCCTGGGTGACAGAATGAGATGCCATCTCAAAAAAAAAAAAAAAAATTGGCCGGACACAGTGGTTCATGCCTGCAATCCCAGCACTTTGGGAGGCCGAGGTGGGCGAATCACTTGAGGTCAAGAGTTCAAGACCAGCCTGGCCAATATGGTGAAACCCCGTCTCTACTGGAAATACAAAAATTAGCCAGGCGTGCTATGGTGGGCACCTGTAATCCCAGCTTCGCATGAGGCTGAGGCAGGAGAATTGCTTGAACCCAGGAGGCAGAGGTTGCAGTGAGCCAAGATTACGCCACTGCACTCCAGCCTGGGTGATAGAGCGAGACTCAGTCTCAAAAAAATAAAATTATTGAATGAATTAAATTGGTAAGTAAAGCAGAGGAATCTCTGAACTAAATCTTGAAGAATGTCAAGTATAGTCACTTCATGGAACTTAATGTATAAAGGCTTTGGGATCTAAGATAATTTTTGGAAACTGGGAAGAGATGCTTTTTCTTTTTTTCTTTTCTTTTTTTTTTTTTCTTTAAAGATGGGGTTTCACAATGATGGCCAGGCTGGTCTTGAACTCCTGACCTCAGGTGATCCACCCACCTCAGCCTCCCATAGTGCCAGGATTACAGGCGTGAGCCACCGCGCCCAGCCTGAAGAGATGCTTTTTAAATAACCGAAAAGAAATAGTCTAAGTGGCTGAATCCTCCTCTCCCCAGTCTTTTAAGTGAGAACAAAATTTGCCATCTTGTGCAGTGTTTTGTTTTTCCTATTTCCCTCCTCTTGAGCAGGACTGGCACTAGGCATAAAATACCAAATTCTTCTCATTAGTTGCACCTATTTTTATTTATTGAGGACAAATTGCTTAACTCATTGGATCACAAAGTTTTCTGTTTTATATTATGATTCTCAGATGAAAGCTTAGCTCATGTTGCCAAGTTGCATTTCTGGTATTAAATTACCAAGAAATTAATTGAAGTATTCATTTTTATTATATTTGAGCACAAATGAATATGTACTTGTGTCAGTGTTCAAGCGAAGCCCATTTCCTTCTGATTTAACCAGTAAAATTAACTTCAATTTCATCATTTATGAAAGGATGATTGTTGTCTTAAATGTTACTTATTTATTTCTGAGATGGAGTCCCGCTCTGGGCTGGGAGTGCAGTGGTGTGACATTGGCTTGCTGCAACCTCTGCCTCCCAGGTTCAAGTGATTCTCATGCTTCAGCCTCCCGAGTAGTTGGGACTACAAGTGCCTGCCACCATGCCTGGCTAATTTTTGTATTTTTAAGAGAGACAGGGTTTTGCTGTATTGACCAGGCTGCTCTCAAACTCCTTACCTCAAGTGATTGGCCTGCCTCGGTCTCTTAGAGTGTTGGGATTACAGGTGTGAGCCACCACACCTGGCCATAATAATTTAAGAATGAACTCTTGATTATTTTTTATTTTGGAAGATCTGCAATAGTAGACTAGAAGATCCTTAAAGAGACAAACCATCTTCTTTCGTTTTGTGATGTATTGCCAAATGACTGGGTGACATTTTTAGATTGAGAGGTCTGAACGACCTCTTGGGAGGCAATAATAAACTGGTTTGAATGACAAAAAAGAGCCAGGCCTAGGGAAAATAGGAGAAAAGAATATGCCAGGTGGAAGGAAGAGCAACTTCTTTCAGGTGGAGTGAGCTTGGCAAATTCAAGGAACAGGAAGATGTGAGTGTGGCAGAAGCAGAGTGGGAGGGAGAATGATGGGAAGTCAGGTCTGAGAGAAAGGCTGTAGTTAGATCAAGCAGTGTTTTGTAAGCCAGTACTCACATCCACAGATATATGTGGATTTTATATCAAATGTAATTAAAATAAAGTTATTTAAATACGTGGTTGATGACATGCTTATCATTTGGGTTTCTTTAGTACTTAAGAGACTTCAGGTTTGCTTTCACTCAGAGTTCTTGAAGTCATTATACTTGTATTAGTCATTCTGTTTTCAGACATGATAAGTGATTGTTACTGTAGTGTATACAGTGTCTAGAGAACTCTACTTTTGATATCTAAATTAATAATGTCTTTTTCTTGTTAATTTTCAATAGACCGGCATCTGAGTATTCTAGCCCTGGCAGACCTCTTAGCTGCTTTGTTGATGAGAACACTCCAATTAGTGGAACAAATGGTGCAACATGTGGACAGTCTTCAGATCCCAGACTGGCTGAGAGAAGAGTCAGGTCACAACGACATAGAAATTACATGAGCAGGACACATTTACATACTCCTCCAGACCTACCAGAAGGCTATGGTATGACAGCTAGCAAAAGAAAAATATAATGTGGTTTACTGAATTCAGCTTGCTGAGGAAGTCAGAAAATCAGTTTTGAAAAAAGTTATTAATCTGGGCTTAGGGATTCTGCATGAATATAAATATAAAATCTCCCAAGTTTGAAAGTCTTTGAAGTGGTAGAGGACTGGCTAACCAACAGTTTGACATTGCGCTAGTTATTTAACCTCAGTGTTTGTGCTCTTTTGTGATGAAGTGAGATGACTACCTTATAACAAAGATAGTATGAGGAGCATACGAAATGAAGTGAGACTATTTTGTAAATAGGCACCATATAGAAGATAAGGTGGGGCAGGTGCAGTGGCTCACACCTGCAATGTCAGCGCTTCAGGAGGCCGAGGCGGGCGGATCATGAGGTCAGGAGTTCGAGACCAGCCTGACCAACATGGTGAAAACCCCATCTCCACTAAAAATACAAAAATTAGCCAGGCATGGTGACACATGCCTGTAATCCCAGCTACTCGGGAGGCTGAGGCAGGAGAATTGCTTGAACCCAGGAGGCAGAGGTTGCAGTGAGCCAAGATTGTGCCACTACATTCCAGCCTGGGCCACAGAGCAAGACTCCATCTCAAAAAAAAAAAAAAAAGCCAAGTTTTATTTTACTCAAGAATATTTTAAAAAGCTATCCTGCAAATGCATGATTCTAACTTTATTTTTAAATGTATTTTAGCTCTTTAATTTGAAAAAATCTGTCCATTACCTGTGCTGTGACTCAAAGGTTAACTTTTAGCACATATTAAATTATTGGCTGGAGAGACAGACAGAGAGACCTAGGTTCATATCCTGGCTTTGCCATGCGACACTGAGCACATTATTTAACCTCTTTGGCCTCAGTTTTGTCCCCTATAGGGGAAAATAATAGCACCAACAATCTAGGTTTGTTGCAAGAAATCAATGATATATAATCTTGTGAAATGCTGGCACAGTGTCTGGCACAGTAAATTTTAGCTGTTATTATCAATGTTTAGACCTGAGAATAAATTCTTTCCTGCCATTTCTCTTTGTATAAGGCAAGCTCTTTGGAGTGGGAGTCGTTTATACTTTTACAATATTTCTGTGATTTGGGTTTTAAAAATTGTACAACCAAAACATACAAATAAAGTGGTTACTAAGGCTGAAATTATTATGGCTGTCCTCTGTAATATGATTTTATGTTTATAATTTTTAAAAGTTTAAAGTTCAAATTTATTGACTTTATAGGTTTATAAACAAATTAGATTTGTTACTAATAAACATTAGTAATAGTTTTACTGTTTTCTGTATTGAAGTTTCTCATTAGATTTTGTTGAAAGAAAAAGTGATTCTGTTGTTTTTTAAAAAAAGAAAACAAAACAAAAAACCCACCATAAAGAAACCTTTTTTAGATTGTTCTCTTCACCCTGGCCTTTCCTCTCTCTTTCCAAGGGCTTTGAGTTCATTTCATTCTTGACTTTTTCTCCCCAGTGTGCACGTTTGCTCTTTAGTCCTCTTCTTTCTAACTTGGTTATTTTTGCATGTCTACCTGTTTATGACATAGAATGTCTCCCCAGTATCTCATCTGTTTTGCTTCTCTCTGAGCTCAAATGTAATCTTGAGAATACACCTTTGTCCATCAAAGAGAAAACATAAGTTTTGGTATAAAATTAGCCATAATAAGCGTCATCAACCTCCAAACTCTTTGAAAGTTTCTGGAAGTTCCTCCTCAGATCTTCCTAATGTTGGCCAGCCTCTTCCTCAGAGCCTTTTCTGCATCATTTAAAACGTTTTAATTATTAGTATTGTGACAATCTTGATTTGTTTTCCATTGCAACATATTTAGTATTTGAGCCACCTTCTAAGTTTAGTTTACTTTTGGATAGCTGGCCTGTGGCCCTCATCATTTATAAAATTGTTTCCAAGGGACGGAACAAATGATTTGTAAAGCCCTTTTTTAATAATAAATAAAATAGATTCGTAATTTGGAGTTTTTTCCCTATTAGTGTATCATCTTAGTATATATAACTGTCTTTGATCTGGACATTCTGAATGTTTTTATTATGTGTTTATTAATTTTACAGAACAGAGGACAACACAACAAGGTCAGGTGTATTTCCTACATACACAGACTGGTGTGAGCACATGGCATGATCCAAGAGTGCCCAGGTAAGAACGTATTTTAAGTACTCTTTAGACCATCAAAGAGCCATTTCACCTACAATTTCTTTGATTTTTAAGAAATTTTTACCTTTTAAAAATAGTTCATGTAGGAGTTTGACTCTTCTGATAGTTACTTCAGTGTTGACATTTAGTAGAAAGTGCTACCTACTTCTCTGCAATCCTACCTCAGTTCTCCCCTCCCTTACCAGTCCCTAGCCACCCTCCCCTGCTTCCCCTTAAAAACAGTGGAATAAAAACATGGATCTTTTTTTTTTTTTTTTAGATGGAGTCTCACTCTCTCGCCCAGGTTGAAGTGCAGTGGTGCAATCTTGGCTCACTGCAACCTCCGCCTCCCGGGTTCAAGCGATTCTCCTGCCTCGGCCTCCCGAATAGGTGGGACTATCTAGGCACGTGCCACCACGCCCAGCTAATTTTTGTATTTTTAGTAGAGACAGGGTTTCACCATATTGGCCAGGCTGGTCTGAAACTCCTGACCTCAAGTGATCCGCCCGCCTCAGCTTCCCAAAGTGCTGGGATTACAGGCGTGAGCCACCATGCCCGGCCCACAACATGGATCTTTTAGGAGTTTGAAACTTGTCCTAGGGTACCAAGTAGGGTGGCTTTCACCAATATTCTCAACAATTTCAGAGGCTGAGGCAGGAGGAGTCTTTGAGCTTGGGAGTTTGAGATCAGTCTGAGCAACATAGAGAGACTCCATCTCTACCAAAAATTAAAAATCAGCCACATGTGGTAGAGCATGTCTGTGGTCCCAGTTACTTGGGAGGCTAAGGTAAGAGGGATTGCTTGAGCCAGGGAGGTTGAAGCTACAGTGAGCCTTGGTTGAACTACTGCACTCCAGCCTGGGCAAAAGAGCAAGACCCCATTTCAAAAGAAAAGAGAAAGAAAATTCATGTAGTCCCAGCTGCTCGCAAGGCTAAGGTGGGAGGTGGAGGCCACAGTGAGCCGAGGTCATATCACTGCACTCTAGCCTTGGTGACAGAGTGAGATACCGTGTCAAAAAAAAAAAAGAAAAAGAAAAGGATAGGAAAAGAAAATTGACCTGGGAAAAAACATAGAAAGCATACCCTTTAAAAAAGGGTTAGTGGGTTGATAAAATTCTTAATTATGGTTCAGCTTAAAAAAAAATCTTTAAATTTGGTTCAATTCATTTACTTCAGAGGGAAAAAAAAAATCTTTAAAAAAATTTAACCTCATAAATTTATTCCATGTTCTTTTGTGTGTTCTTTAATAAAATTTCATTTTAATGTAGAAAACAATCTAATTTAATTAATTAATTAATTAATTAATTTTTTTTGAGATGGAGTCTCGCTGTGTTGCCCAGGTTGGAGTGCAGTGACCCAATGTCAGCTCACTACAGCCTCCACCTCCCGGGTTCAAGCGATTCTCCTGCCTTAGCCTCCTGAGTAGCTAGGATTACAGGCACCTGCCACCACACCCAGCTAGTTTTTGTATTTTTAGTAGAGGCAGGGTTTCACCATGTTGTCTAGGGTTGTCATGAATGCTTGACCTCAGGTGATCTGCCTGCCTCAACCTCTCAAAGTGCTGGGATTACAGCACTAATTTAATTCCTAGCCCTAACTTAGTTTAAATATCCAAACTTGTGTATTTCAGCTGCAGACACTGCATTTACTAACCAAAATGTCAATTACTTTTAACTTCAAAAAGATGAAATGACACACAAATAAATTTAGTGATTTACTATAGTTTTTGAAACATTTCTTTCTTCCTTCCTCCCTCCATCCCTCCTTTTTTTTTTTTTTTTAGATGGGATCTGGCTCTGCTGTCCAGGCTGGAGAGCAGTAGTGTAGTCCTGGCTTATTACAACCTCTGTCTCCTGTGCTCAAGCCGTCCTCCTGAGTAGGTGGGACTACAGGCATGTGCCACTACACCCTGCTAATTTTTGTATTTTTAGTAGAGATGGGGTTTTGCCATGTTGCCCAGGCTAGGCTCGAACTCCTGAGCTCAAGCAGTCTGCCCACCTCCGCCTCCCAAAGTGCTGGTATTAGAGGCATGAACCACCATGCTTGGCCCTGTTTTGAGTTACTTTTTAATGAATACATGCAAAGTACCAAATAGTCCAGTTGAAACTGCAAAAAAGCTTGAATTCTAAATTAAAATCGAAAGCAACTTTGTATGTTGCACATACAAAGGATTTGTAGGGTGTTGATATTTTATAAGCACAGCAGCCTCCCTCCTCCAAAACAAGACAAACCCCCCAAAACAACCCACAGAGTGTTGTTTTTTTCTGCCTAAAGCTTATACTCAGGACTCTATTGTGTATTTGAATAAAAAACAGATGTGACTCGCTAGTCTTGGGTTGCTTTGATACTCTCTATTTATAAATAAAACTGTGATAATGAAAATGTCTTACTTTGTGTTACAGAGCTCAGAATCCTTTGAGGGTGGCAACCGAGGGAATATGCTTTAACTCATTACTTTATCATTTTTGCCACTTCTATGTCTTGACAGTGTAACTGTTTTTAAAAAGTAGTGGGGGCTGGACACAGTGGCACCTGTAATCCCAGCATTTTGGGAGGCTGAGGCGGGAGGATCATAAGGTCAGGCGTTCAAGACCAGCCTGGACAACATGGTGAAAACCTGTCTCTACTAAAAATACAAAATTAGTCAGGTGTGGTGGCACGTGGCTGTAATCCCAACTACTCAGGAGGCTGAGGCAGAATTGCTTGAACGTGGGAGGCAGAGGTTGTGGTAAGCCAAGATTGTGCCATTGCACTCCAGCCTGGCAACAGAGCAAGACTCCATCTCTTAAAAAAAAAAAAAAAAAAATAAATAAATAAAAAGTAGTGGGGAGGAAATTTTACATTTTTTTAAAGCTTACTTAAAAATACTTTAAAATAATCCAAAGGCCTAACTTCTCAAAATCAGTGTTATTATATAAATAATAAAACGTTTTTTGGATTCTGTTTATCTAGTTGAAGGTCAGTAACAAGCTTTACTTTAAAATAATTAGAAATCATTTGTAGGAAATACATAGAGTAAAAATGATCATGATTTTTTAAAACTAGATGATTTGCAATAGCGAGAAAGTTGACCTTGAGTTATGTGTTGAAAGAATAGCATATAAGCTGGCAACAGAAATTGAAATTGAGACAGCTTTAAGCGCCACTGTTGGTAATAGGCACTTATTCCAGAGGACACATGTCAGTTTTTCATTAATGAGTAGTAAAGGATTTCTGTGAAGCTTTAAGAATATCCATGTTAAATATTGACATATATTTTGAATGATGATTTTATGAAATAACACTCGGGATTATTTTTCTTATTCACTATCCCCCATTATTACCTTAAAAACTTTTATCTTTTGTTTTTGAGGTTCCTTTAGTACGTATGGAGGATCTTTTATCAAAGTATACTATAAATATTTAAATTGTGTTAGAATATCACTATTCAAAGATATTTATAAAATTGCAAAGTCAGACTCTTTAAAACAAACTTTAAAACAAAGTCATACTCTTTTAAACAAACTTTATAAAGATATCCAGGATACCTACATTTATTCAAGAGATCTCATTTCATCATGTTTTGCATTTATCTTTAAAACAATGATTAATGCCTTGTTGTTATATTACAGATTGACTATAGTCTTGAAATACAGATCTGTATTACTTTGTATGACTGTATAGCATTCCTTTTTTTTTTTTTTTTTTCTGGAGATGAAGTCTTGCTCTGTTGCCCAACCTGGAGTGCAGTGATGCGATCTCAGCTCACTGCAACCTCCACTTCTGGGTTCAAGCGATTCTCCTGCCTCAGCCTCCCAAGTAGCTGGGACTACAGGCACGTGCCAGCATGCCTGACTGATTTTTGCATTTTTAGTATAGATCGGGTTTCAGTATGTTAGGCCACAGTATCTGTTGTTCCTCTGTGTGTCCATGTGTTCTCACCATTTAGCGCTCACTTGTAAGTGAGAAGATACAGTATTTGGTTTTCTGTTCCTGCTTTAGTTTACTAAGGATAATGGCCTCCAGATCCTGTTTTTTATTTCTAAACCATTAAAAAATCTATTTGGGGCCCGCACAATGGCGCGTGCCTGTAATCTCAGCACTTTGGGAGGCTGAATTGTGTGGATCACTTGAATCCAGAAGTTTGAGATCAGCCTGGGCAACATGGCAACACTTCATCTCTACAAAAAATTTAAAAATTAGGTGTGGTGGTGCATGCCTATAGTCCCAGCTACTCAGGAGGCTGAGTTGGGAGGATTACCTGAGCCTGGGAAGGTTGAGCTGTGATCACATCACTGCATTCCAGCCTGGGCAACAGAATGAGAACCTGTCTCGAAAAAAATACATATTTTTTTGTTTATTCCTAGTAATTTTTCTTTGATAGTTCATCTTTGTGATTGTACTTTTTTATTTTTGAAAAGATTATATATCACAACTGTTTTCTTTTTGATCTCTAACAGTCTTTGGGGACCTAATTCTGGTATTTTATTGTTGATTCTGCTGCTGGCTGTGTGTTGAGTCTGGTGTGGACTCTGTCATAGTGACTTTCTTTTTTTTCTAAGGGTTTGGTGATCTTAGATGCTGAATTCATTCTTTGAACTGAATCAGTTGGGAGTTCTGTGGACCTGCAGTGGGAATTTAGTGTATTTTCCTGGAATCACTTCATTCCCTCTTTGAGTTCTCAGCTTGCGGAGGAAGCTTCAGGTTTCCTATCCCAGTCTTGCTGCTAGCCTGACCCTCTGCCTACCTGCCACTCACATAACAGCTTCACTCAGTCCCCCCACTCCCTTTTTTTTTTTTAATTTGAGGAGGATTCTTGGAACTTTCCCTTGCCTCTTTTAAGACTAGCAGTGTTTCAAATAGTGTTTTTTCCCCACACTTTAGCTGTTATGTAGCAGGAGTCTCTTGGAACACCTATAACAGAAGTCAGAATCATTGCTTCGGCAAATTGAGGTCACTGTGTGCCCATCATTGTGTTTCACCATGACCAAGGAGAGGTCTTCTCAGGAAAAACGTCTTTCTAGTTTAACTTTTAAAATGTGATTTTGGAGACCGCCGAGGCTGCCGCCGGAGTCGCCACCGCCGCGCCCTCGCCCACCCGCCAGCCCGCCGCTCCCGGCCCTGCTCGCCCCCTCCGCCGCCGCCGCCGCCCGCCCCTGAGACTACGCTGCGGCCTCCCGCCCACTCCCGCTTGCTCCCGCGGCCCTCGCTCGCCTCGCGCCGGCAGTTTTGGGCCTACACCTCCCCTCCCCCCGCCAGCCGCCAAAGACTTGACCACGTAACGAGCCCAACTCCCCCGAACGCCGCCCGCCGCTCGCCATGGATGCCGGTGTGACTGAAAGTGGACTAAATGTGACTCTCACCATTCGGCTTCTTATGCACGGAAAGGAAGTAGGAAGCATCATTGGGAAGAAAGGGGAGTCGGTTAAGAGGATCCGCGAGGAGAGTGGCGCGTGGATCAACATCTCGGAGGGGAATTCTCCGGAGAGAATCATCACTCTGACCGGCCCCACCAATGCCATCTTTAAGGCTTTCGCTATGATCATCGACAAGCTGGAGGAGGATATCAACAGCTCCATGACCAACAGCACCGCGGCCAGCAGGCCCCCGGTCACCCTGAGGCTGGTGGTGCCAGCCACCCAGTGCGGCTCCCTGATTGGGAAAGGCGGGTGTAAGATCAAAGAGATCCGCGAGAGTACCAGGGCGCAGGTCCAGGTGGCGGGGGATATGCTGCCCAACTCCACCGAGTGGGCCATCACCATCGCTGGCGTGCCGCAGTCTGTTACCGAGTGTGTCAAGCGGATCTGCCTGGTCATGCTGGAGACGCTCTCCCAGTCTCCGCAAGTGAGAGTCATGACCATTCCGTACCAGCCCATGCCGGCCAGCTCTCCAGTCATCTGCGCGGGCGGCCAAGATCGGTGCAGCGACGCTGCGGGCTACCCCCACTCCACCCATGACCTGGAGGGACCACCTCTAGATGCCTACTCGATTCAAGGACAACACACCATTTCTCCGCTCGATCTGGCCAAGCTGAACCAGGTGGCAAGACAACAGTCTCACTTTGCCATGATGCACGGCGGGACCGGATTCGCCGGAACTGACTCCAGCTCTCCAGAGGTGAAAGGCTATTGGGCAAGTTTGGATGCATCTACTCAAACCACCCATGAACTCACCATTCCAAATAACTTAATTGGCTGCATAATCGGGCGCCAAGGCGCCAACATTAATGAGATTCGCCAGATGACCGGGGCCCAGATCAAAATTGCCAACCCAGTGGAAGGCTCCTCTGGTAGGCAGGTTACTATCACTGGCTCTGCTGCCAGTGTTAGTCTGGCCCAGTATCTAATCAGTGCCAGGCTTTCCTCTGAGAAGGGCATGGGGTGCAGCTAGAACAGTATAGGTTCCCTCGATAACCCCTTTCTGCTGTTTTCCCATGATCCAACTGTGTAATTTCTGGTCAGTGATTCCAGGTTTTAAATAATTTGTAAGTGTTCAGTTTCTACACAACTTTATCATCCACTAAGAATTTAAAAATCACGTTCTCTGTTCAGCTCTTAATGCTGGGATCCATATTTAGTTTTATAAGCTTTTCCCTGTTTTTAGTTTTGTTTTGGGTTTTTTGGCTCATGAGTTTTATTTCTTGTTTGTCGATAAGAAATGTAAGAGTGGAATGTTAATAAATTTCAGTTTAGTTCTGTAATGTCAAGAATTTAAGAATTAAAAAAACGGATTGGTTAAAAAAATAAAATAAAATAAAATGTGATTTTGATGAAATTTGTCATTATTTATAATTATCTGTTATAAATTTATATTAAACATGCTGCTTTTATTTTCTTCTTCTTTTTTTTTTTTTTTTTTTTTTTTTT
>PVKV010021459.1:0-37441 GCA_004027835.1 Alouatta palliata
GACAAACCAACAGCCAATATCATACTGAATGGGCAAAAACTAGAAGCATTCCCTTTGAAATCTGGCACAAGACAAGGATGCCCTCTCTCACCACTCCTATTCAATATAGTATTGGAATTTCTAGCAAAAGCAATCAGGCAAGATAAAGAAATAAAAAGTATTCAATTAGGAAAAGAGGAAGCCAAATTGTCTCTATTTGCAGATGGCATGATTGTATATTTAGAAGACCCCATCATCTCAGCCCAAAATCTCCTGAAACTGATAAGCAACTTAAGCAAAGTCTCAGGATATAAAATCAATGTGCAGAAATCACAAGCATTTCTATACACCAATAACAGACAGAGAGCCAAATCAGAAGTGAATTCCCATTCACAATTGCTACAAAGAGAATAAAATACCTATGAATACAACTAACAAAGGATATAAAGGACCTCTTCAAGGAGAACTGCAAACTACTACTCAATGAAATAAGAGAGGACACAAACAGATGGAAAAACATCCCATGCTTATGGTTGGGAAGAATCAATATTGTGAAAATGGCCATACTGCCCAAAGTGATTTATAGATTCTATCCCCATCAAGCTACTAATGACCTTCTTCACAGAACTGGAAAAAACCACTTCAAACTTCATATGGAACCAAAAGAGAGCCTGCATAGCAACAACAATCCTAAGCTAAAAGAACAAAGCCAGAAGCATCACACTGCCTGACTTCAAACTATACTACAAGGCCACAGTAATCAAAACAGCATGGTAGTGGTACCAAAACAGAGACATAGACCAATGGAACAAAACAGAGACCTCAGAAGCAACACCACACATCTACAATCATCTGATCTTTGACAAACCTGAGAAAAACAAGCAATGGGGAAAGGATTCCCTGTTTAATAAATGGTGTTGGGAAAACTGGCTAGCCATGTGCAGAAAGCAGAATCTGGACCCCTTCCTGACACCTTACACTAAAATTAACTCCAGATGGATTAAAGACTTAAACCTAAGACCTAATGCCATAAAAACCCTAGAAGAATACCTAGGCAAAACGATTCAGGACATAGGCATAGGCAAGGACTTCATGGCTAAAACACCAAGAGGAATGCCAACAAAAGCCAAGATAGACAAATGGGACCTAATTAAACTCCAGAGCTTTTGACAGCAAAGGAAGCAATCAATAGAGTGAACCAGCAACCAACAGAATGGGAAAAAATTTTTGCAATCTACCCATCTGACAAAGGGCTAATATTCAGAATCTATAAGGAACTAAAACAGATTTACAAGAAAAAAACAGACAAACCCATTCAAAAGTGGGCAAAGGATATAAACAGACACTTTTCAAAAGAAGACATATATGAGGCCAACAAACATATGAAAAAAAGCTCATCATCACTGGTCATTAGAGAAATGCAAATCAAAACCACATTGAGATACCATCTCACACCAGTTAGAATGGTGATGATTAAAAAATCTGGAGATAACAGATGCTGGAGAGGATGTGGAGAAATTGGAACACCTTTACACTGTTGGTGGGAGTGTAAATTAGTTCAACCATTGTGGAAGACAGTGTAGAAATTCTTCCAGGACTTAGAAATAGAAATACCACTTGACCCAGCAATCCTATTATTTGGTGTATACCCAAATAATTATAGATTGTTCTATTATAAAGATACATGCACATGTACGTTTATTGCAGTCCCGTGTACAATGGCAAAGACCTGGAACCAACCCAAATGTCCACCATCAATAGACTAGATAAAGAAAATGTGGCATATATACACCATGGAATACTACGCAGCCATAATAAACGATGAGTTCGTGTCCTTCATAGGGACATGGATGAATCTGGAAACCATCATTCTCAGCAAACTCACACAAGAACAGAAAACCAAATAACATATGTTATCACTCATAGGTGGATGTTGAACAATTAGAACATGTGGACACGGGGAGGGGAGCATCACACGCTGTGGTCAGTACAGGGGTGCTAGGGGAGGGACAGCGTGGGTGGGGAGGGATAATGAGGGGAGAAATACCAGATATATGTGATGGGGGGATGAAGGCAGCAAACCACCTTGCCATGTATGAACCTATGCAACAATCCTGCATGACCTGCACATGTACCCCAGAACTTAAAGTACAATGAAAAAAAAAAAAGAAGTGGGGGAAAGCACATGTTTGAAATAAGTAATTTATTAAACTTACTTTTAAATGTAAAAAAAAGAAAGAAAAAGAAAAGAAAAAAGAAATGCTCCAACACCATCCAATACTTTAGGGTACACTTCCTACAAGAAGATATTCTTACAACCATAATATAATCATTCGAACAAGAAATTAACACTGATATATCAATACCGTGTAGTCCTCAGATCCTTTCAAATTTCACCAATTGTCTTTTCTACGGAAAAGGTAATTCATTTATGACTATTTTTCTCAGTGATTGGTCATATCTCTTTAGTCTCCTTCAGTCTGGGACAGGCCTCAGATTTTCCTTGACTTTCATTACTCTGAAATGTTTTAGGAGATCTGGCAGGTTATTCATAGGATGTCCTCCCTAGCTTTTCTTTCTTCTTTTTTATTTCAACTTTTATTTTACATGTAGGAGGTACATTTGTAGGTTTGTTACATGAGAATATTGCATCATGTTGAGGTTTTAGTACTGATTCTGTCACACAGGTAGTGAGTGTAGTATCCGGATGGTAGGTTTTTCACCTGTCCTCACTTCCCTCTACCCTCTAGTAGTCCACAGTGTTTATTGTTTTCATATTTATGTCCATTAGTGCTCAGTGTTTAGCTCCCATTTATAACTGAAAGCATATGGTATTTGCTTTCCTGTTCCTGCATTAATTCATTGAGGATAATGGTCTCCAGCTCTATGCATGTTGCTGCAAAGGAGATGATTTCCTTTTTCATGGCTGAGTTGCATTCTATGGCATATTTTCTTTATCCAGTTAATCCCTGATTAGCATCTGGTTGATTCCATGTCTTTGCTGTGTGAATAGTACAGCAATAAACATATGAGTGCATGTGTCCTTTTGGTAGAATGATTTATTTTCCTTTGGGTAGACACCCAGTAATGGGATTGCTTGGTCAAATGATAATTATATTTCAAGTTCTTTCAGAAATTTGCAGGTTACCTTCCACAGTGGCTGGACTCATTTACACTCCCACCAAAAGTGTATAAGCATTCCCAATTTTCTGCAGCCTCACTAACATCTGTTGTTTCTGACTTTTCAAATAATATCCATTCTGACTGGTGGGAGGTGGTATCTCATTGTGGATTTTATTTACATTTCTCTGGTGATTCGTGATGCTGAGCACTTTTTCATATGTTTGTTGGCCACTCATCTGTCTTCTTCTGAGATGTGTCCATTCATGTCCTTTGCCCATTTTTAATGGGGTTATTTGGTTTTTGCTTGTTGATTTAAGTTCCCTGTTTCTCAATTTAATCTCCTCTACTCCAAATCCAGGACGTACAGTTTTCTCTTTTTCAGATTTTTTTAATCAAATACTAAAGAAGTTTCTAACTAGTTTCTCTAGACCCAGTCTGACCTTATCGATCCTCTTGAACACTGCCAGAGTTGATGTTTTAAAACACAAATCTGTTTCTGTCCCGATTTAAGGCACTAGATAGTTCACTGTCTTCCTAAAAATTCAAAATAAAGAAGTTGAAATTAGTATTCAAAGCACTTTATAATCATGCCACTATTCACCCCACTCAATTCTCTTTCTACAAGTTTTCTGCACACATTTTATGCTGGGTATGTTTTGTTTGCCTCGCCAGATCCATTTTCACCCCTCCATCCTGCTCTGTGCAGTGGGACCACATTAATGAGCTTCCAAACATGCTCAGCCCCAGGATATCAGAGTGAGGGAGAGGAGCTGCCTCGTGGGGTTTAATGTCTTATATTCCTCTCTGCAAAGCCTCCCGGGCTCTGCCTCAGTTTACTGCTTATCTCAAGGCAACATTCTCTACCAGGCTTTCTCCTTATGGGATCTGATAATTGCTCCCTCATCTTACCCTTTTGGGTACAAAAACAGCTTCTCCAATGTTATTTGCATAGATCACTGTCTTATCTTGTGTTTTCCTTGTATACTTTTATTAATCCTAACTATGGGGAAAAAAGAAAGTCTTCTAAAATTACCCTAATTTCTGTGTGACATCTGTATTCTGTTGGAACCCTAACTGGCCAATACACACATTTCAATAGCTTCATGCTAACCCACAATCAGGTTAACTTGTACCTTTTATATGCCATTATGCCTGTACACTGCTGTTTCACCTGCCCCTTTCTTCTCCTTCTAGCCACAATTATAACAATTTCCTCTTCTATGGATCCTTCCTCAAGCCTTTTTAAAATTCAGAAATCTGTATGTCTACCATGAATTCTCAGTACATTGCCTATTTTGCAAGGATGGCAACTATGTCTGTTTTTTCTTTGTATCTCCAGCACTTTGCATGAGCAGGAGAGCAATACATTTTTTTTTTCACATAAACGAATTGAGGTATGATGCAGTAAAGCAGGAAGTGTGGTTTTTCTGATTAGACTAAAAGAAGCATCTTCCAGAAAGCAGTGCAATGAGTTCTGTAAATACACAAATGCAAAACAAGAGATTAAATAGATAAAGAAGTAACAGCAACAGCATAGCAGTAGCTGCTACTCTTCACGCAGCATATGAGGAAACAAATAATCAGGCTAGGAAACCACTACTGAATATTCAGAGCAAAATTGGCAACTCTGAACAAACACATCAACAACCTCCCTGCACCCCCAGTGCTACCTCTATGAGCCCCCGGCCAACAATGCCAATGGATAAATATCTCTGTCTTGCTAAACTCAGAGACAATTTCAAATATCATTAAACACAGAAATACAAGAATCAGTATAAATTTGTCAGCTTTGGTATGAAGTTGGCATTCCATGGTATAGAGACATTCCTATGATAGAAGAAGGATTTGGGGGACAATGAAGAAGTTGAGTTTTACTACGCAACATAATACTACAAAATGATGTGTGACCAGAAGTGAATCCACCTTTGCACAACAATGAATGAATATTTTAGGTGAAGATTTCTTAACTTAAACAACTGTTAGAGTTATCATTTATATTTCCCCAGATCACCCCATTCTAGACTGTAAGTATCTCATCCCCCCAAAAAAGACAATATAATCTACAGTTATAGTATGCTGTTAATTTTGACCATTCTTTGATTTTGGTTTCAAAGGGTGGATTACCATTATAAAACACTACAGTAGATCCTAATGTCAGCAATTTCAACAATCTTTCATTACACAGTATCATCTAAAAAGAAGGACATCATTCTGCTCCTGTCGTGGGAGTTGAATCAGCAAAAATATTCAAGAGGAATAGTATTATTAATTTAAGAATGTTTTCTTTTGTTGTTTGGAATATGCTTTTTGAATATTTCAACCTGAAATATAATTTGAGAGTGGCTAGTCTTTCTAGTGCACTGGTCTACTTCATGTTTGCTTTCATTTGTCTGCACATTTGTTTTACTAAGAGATTAAAATGTATCCTGAGAAATCATCCTGGTACTGATTTTTTTTTTGTAAAATTAACATTTCAATAAAATTATGCTCTGTATAATTTTATTTTCATATTATGTAAAGTTAATAGAGTTATCTTTATTTTATGTAAAGCTAACATAATTATCCCTATTTTATGTACATAAAGTTTACAGTGTTTATGATTGATTTTAAGAGACTGGGAGACCCTGATCTGTAACTTCATAACATTTTGAAAGACACTTAAAATTTTCAGTCTTTATTTTATACATCATAAAGTAAGAGTGTCCTGCATTATAATAAGTTATGTTTTTATTCAAAACTTCTTTTCGCAAAGGGAGATAGTTAATAGATCATATCTTTTTGCATTCTAGAATTTATTACATAAACTTACCATGTAAAGCTTCAGTGAGCCCCAGATAAACAATTATAAACTCACTTTCTATTACAAATATCTGTAATCAAAGGCTATTATCATATTTTTATAGATTTTTCATAATCTATTGATATTTTCTCTTCTATATAGAAACATCTTGTCTCTTTACTTGAGCATAGGGTTGAAAATGGAAATCAGGAGCCCTGAGCACAAGATGAGTCTCTATTACTCACTTAGTTTGTGGCCTCTCACAAATTATTGATGACCCAGAGAACTGGCTTTTGCAATTGTCAAGCTAGGGTACTGGGTTGATGATCTCCATGCCCCTTACAGATGCAACACAGTATAAGCTAAACCAGTGGTTCCCAAATGCTTTTCTGTGGACTTTGGACAGTCCATTTTAAAGTTTTCATTAATCTGTGAAAAGATGAGAATCATAGGGTAAAATAGTGAATTTTTCATAAAGTTAAATTACTATATTTGTCTTCTTTTGTTTTTGATGTCATTTCCTTTCTCCTTTTGCTTTTTCCGTCCCCCACCCTCTGCAGGGAACTTTTGTTAAAATGTCTTCTATTTTGTAAATGATGAGGTCAGTAGGTATTAGGTCCCTTTTTGGTTGTTTTTGTTCTATTTTTAATGTTTTCTGGGCAAAATAAAAGTTGGCAACAATTACCCAGGCCACCCCTCCACTATTAAACTATTACTTAAAAATTCTACTGAATGGAACAACTCATTGTAAATCACTGATCTCAATCTTTCACTGTAATAATTCATTTTAAATTTATATTAATACTGATTGGCATTTATGGATTTAATTAATACTAATACACAAAACTGAATTAGGGAGAATTGAAGATTCTGTTTGTGTTTTATGACCTGCTTTTCATATAAATTTATGTAGTTTTTGTGAGCATGTGCATTCTAGTAAGGATGGTAATTCAACATGTCTTATCAGTACTAAACCTCTCTCCTTAAAATTTCCCATATCATTCTTCAACAGTCATAGGTGTACCCATTAAAAAAAAAAGGCCAAAAATATTTTAGAAGTGGTCTTGAGATTTTCCTTCCCCAAATGTTTGAGTTGATCCCTCCAAAATTACTGTGTAGACAAGAACATAGAAGAAGGGTGTTTGTTTCCTCTGATTCTCCTTTATTTACCTCAACACATGTCTTCTTAGTAGAAACAATTAGTCTACCCAAATTGAATGCCCTCTTCCTTCTTATGAAGCAATTTAACAAGGTATAATTTTTAAAAAGCAATGGACTGAAAGTCTTTTATAGTAGATTGCTAGCCAGGCATGAGCAAGGCAGGAAAGGGCTCCCTACGCGCACCAGGAATGCTAGGTGACCATGAAATGGTGATCAGGCAGTTGTCACTGAAAATAATAATTGGTCTCAGCCAGTGCCAGGGAGAGGCAGTTTTCCAACAGATAAAAACACCTGAAATAGGTAATCAGTAGCTTTTAAGTGGGCAAGTGGGCTCAAACATGTGCATTAAGAGGCAAGTTAGCAGAGTATGACCTTCCAGGGGCATTCCACCGGAAAAGGGGAGAAAGCTTCAGGTGAACATGCATACAGCTCCAGTAAACACACTGCACCTGCTCAACTCCCAAGCACAGACAGGGCACCAGGCATGCAAGCAGCTCACCCTAAGGGAAGAATGAAGGGAAACGGAAGCAAAATGCCTGAAGCAGGCCAGCATATAAAATCCTAGGTTCAAGGTTAAACAGGGCACTTGACCTTCAAGAAGCTCACTTGGGCCTCTTCCAAGCATACTTTCCTCTTTCCCGCTCTCAAGCTTTTTAGTACACTTCCACTCTTCTCTGAAACTTGCCTCTGACTCTTTTTCTACCTTGTACCCTTCAGTCATATTCTTTCTTCTGAGGCAAGAATTGAAGTTGCAATATACCCATACAGATTTGCCACCAGATACCTGCCATCACAACTCAGATATCTGCCACCACTAACAAGTCAAGATTTATGAAAATGTCAAGTGACACTGTGAGTGATACTGAGATAATGTTTTAACAAGCAAGCACATTGTACAGGATAGTATACTCATTCCTTAGATGATAGGTGTTCCTCTACCTCAATGAATATGCAGCCAAATTATTAGACCTGCCCAATACGCAAGCTCTAGGCTACTTGCACCCATTTATTTTTTGACATTATTGAATTATATAATTGGAATATATCCATTTTAATTGTACAGTTTGATGAATCTTGAAAAAAACCTGCGCACTTATCACTACCACCACAATCAAGATAAAGAATATTTTCATTCTCCCAAAAAGCTTCCTGGCACTCCATTATTTTGTCTACTTACATTGAAATGGATATTAATTAAAACTTAGCCCTATCAAAGATCCAGTTCCTCTGTTACACATTTCCAGTGCACATAGCCGTATCAGATAGTACCGCTATAAAATATTTCCACCATGGCAAAAAGTTCTGTCAAAGAGTGCTGCTGCAAATCATCTCTTTATTCACCAAAAAATAGTTTCAGTTGTAAAATTTATTCAGAACACAAAGAACAAGGCAGAATGGATTCTTTTCTCCCACCTTTTGCTATAGGATCTGCATTGGCTTTACCTCCAGAGCACTGTTGTTCTCTGTACCAGTGCAATGTCACCACGGCCCTTCTCTGTCAACTGGTGACCGCCTCCTGCCCAAGCCCTTTCTCATGCTCAGAAGTAAGGCTACTTTCTTCCCCTTTCTCTTGGCTTTCTGCAGTTTCTTCAGGGTATGCGTCCTCTGTCTTCACGTCAGGTCTCTCTTCTCTCCTGAATTCCATTGTATTAACAGTTTGCTCTTCCTCGGTAACAGTGTGGTTTTGTCTGCTTTCATTGCCCTCTGGTGCTTCTCTCCATATTCCCCCTGCCTTGCAAAGGCCTGCCCCTCAGCTGTGATTTCCTCTGCTTTCCCATCTCACAATGTGTTAAATGTACTACTAAATGGCTCTTCACCTCCTTTTCCTGCTGTGGCTTTTCTCTTTGAAAAAGTTTTGTTTGAGTCTTTCACTGCAGAACCATCAAAGACAGAACTTTTCTGTTTCAGGTGCTACATTTCAGCTGGTGCAGAAACTGAGCAGTCATTTGGCATTGCACTGTCACTAAGGATTTCACCAAAAAGGTGATAGCTTCTATTTTCAAAGGGGCGGTGGCCATGAGCTCTACTGAAAAACATGGATATCTGGATCTTCAGCCTGCTGAATGCTCACATAGGTTGCTCCTGTCCCCATAAATACTCTCTCTGGCAATTTTCCTCATGTAAAGCAGACACTGAATAAAAGAGGAGTTTTTTGCATTTATTTAAGCAAGGTACATAGGTAACTATAGCAGTGCAATTTAGTTTCAGAGTTCTCTGTCTTCCTTACTTCTAATATATTTTAATATTATATTTTCCCTTTTTCAGTGAGATCTCACCATAATGACATCAATAAATCTTACCATCCACTCCAGCCCTATATCAGGGTTGAAAGCTTTTTTCTTCATCTCAGATCTTTCTGTCACAAATTTAGGCTGCACATCCAAGGCTTGGCTTGAGGTTTTAGAGATTTCAGAACAGTAATATCAAAGCATGCCATGACGTAGTCATTGAGTCCAGGTTTCTTCCCAGATATATCATTTTATAGGTGAAATGACCATATCAACTAACCACGAATTCGTTTGTGGTAACACTTGTGTTGCAGGTGTTGGGGAAAAGGACTGGACATGATATAGTCTTCTTGACAGATTAGAAGGTTAATTTTTCGGTTCCTTAAGATTAAATCTAAGACAATGAAGTAAAAAGTGCTTCTTCTTTTAAAAGAAACACAAAATTAGCAGCCTGAGTAACCACACAGTTGCTTTAAAGACCAAATGCAATGCAAATACACATACTTTATAAATTTTAAACACTAAAAACAATACAGAGAAATGAAAAAGAGAAGTAGAATTGGATTTGAAAGAGAAGTATCTTTAATAGGATTGTGCTATAATAAAAATAGTAACAATTATTCTATATAGTTTTAATTTCTGCTTTATAAAATATAAAGCAATAAGATTTCTGATGCCTAAAATATGTATTAGTTACTAATTTTATTAGTTTATGTCATACTTACTTTAAAAATATTATTTAAAGAGCTATTAGATAGAAAAATGAAGAAGAATTTTAAAGACAATTATGAAACAGAAAAGATGTATGAAAAACCCATATTAAGAGATAATTACTGTTGTGCATCAAATTTAGCTCTGAATACCTTAGAGGTCAAGGTTGATACGTAAAATAAAGAGTTCTCAGGTCTTAATACCTAGGTGATGAAATACTCTATACAACAAACCCCCATGACGCAAGTTTACCTATGGAACAATCCTGCACATATACTCCTGAACTTAAAAGTTAAAAAAAAAAAAAGATACAAAGATACAGGGGCTTGGGAAATACAAATATAAGAAAGATTTTGCTCTTGTATTCCAGGAGCTTACAACTCATGAGGAAAAGCATATATATTTTTTTAAATAATAAAACCATAGCTTAAAATCAAGGGCAGAGGGTAAGAGCTTGTTTCTGGAAAGGGAGCAGGATAGCTCTTCCTACAAACCTGAGGGAAAGATGATTGGTAAAGCTATAGACATGTTTTTAGGGTGAAGAGAGGAGACACGAGACAATGCATCTCAGGCTTTTAGTTTCTTACCAACTAATAACTGAAGTTGCCCACTGCTCTTGGAAGTGGGCTTATTATTTCAGGGTCAGTGGAAAAACTGTACAATGGTTATTGAGAAGGACATAATAGAAAAGAGATTTTTCATTGTACCAATCACTAAAAGTAGTCTGTCAATAAATATAAAATAAAGACAGCTGATTTTCTCCCTAACATATTGCAAGAATATTCTCTAATGATCATCTTTCAGATCAGATATTTGGTAGACCAAGCAGTTTCTATTAGAAATTCTGTGTAGACAGTTTTGTTTATTAAATATACATTAGAGGATAGGATTTCTCTCCCTTTAGAGTCTAGGCTTAAGGCACTGTAGACTGGATCTTTTAAATATATGGAAACTAGCTATGTTTGTTTTATGAGTTAGAAAGTCTCATAACTCTCAAGGCCCATATCCAATTTGTATCTCTAAAATGGCTTTTTATAAACCAGAATAAACATATCATCTCTCTTTTGCAAACCATAAGCTATTTATCAAGACCAAACAAAGGTATTTGAACACATTAAGTTAGTATGGTTTTAAAATATATAGCTGGGCTATGCATATAGAGCATGCATTTGTCAATTTTTAAAAATGGAAAGTATTATATACTCCATTTTAACCCCTCCAGTTTGTCTACTTTTCATGCCTGCTTTTTAAAAGAATTTTTACTGTAAATCAGAATAGAAATCTGTAGAAATAGTATTTTTCCAATATAAAACCAAACGTGGAGCATCTGGAGTTTATCTGGAGCTTGGAAGGAGGTGCTGTTGTCAAAGGAGCAGGACTCAGAACCCCTTTGCATTTGGTTTACATAGTGCCAAGTGAAGTTGTAAAGAATGTGAGAGGTACACACATTCCATCCAGATCATTTTTATTTAGTTATAATTATTTGAATACATAATTTTTTTTAGTTTATAGAATATTCAATTAGTATAAAAAATAAAATTGGCCTAAATGCCCATCAATTTTAAAATGGTTAAATACAATGGAATAGTATATCCCTGCAACCACCATGGAAGGTATATATGTACTGAAATGGAAGGTGATCAAAAATATTAAGTTAAAAAGACAAGTTGCATAATATAACTGAGTAAAATTTTTGTTTTTGTAAACCAACAATGCACATCTCTCAAAGAGAACAAAAAAAATATTTTGGAGGCAACACAATGAACTTCAGTTGCTTTCTGGAAAGGAAATGGAAGGGTCAAGCATTTTTACTTTTTATTATATAAATATCTACATTGATTTTTGCTTGACTAAGTAGATTTGTAATTAAGCAAAAATATAAATTTTAACAGAAACAAAGCTTATTGAAGACAAAAATAATCTTCTGCATTTTTATATTGTGATTTCCACAGATAAATGGTGAATAATTTGTTTTACTTTTTAACTAACTTATAATTACCTTCTATTTTCATTTAGATGAGTCCAATGGGGAATGTGTAATTCTTTCTAGTTCTGCTATTGTTTTTGTTTCAGCTTCAGATTTTCTTGTTAGAAAGATTTATAAGCAGATAATCTGATAATCTTCATCTCTATGTGGCCTTTCTAGAGTTCATGCCTACAACTATTTCCCATATTTGAAATCACTTCAAAACATGTAAGAACTTGGAAGATTACAAATCTTCAAAGATTTTATACCTCTTCTCATAGTCAGATAGAAAACAGCATCATCTTCTATGGTTTTTGACACTTGAATTGAAAGTGGCTATTAAAAGATATGCCACATATGAAATGTGTTGTTTATATAAACATTTATTTATTCACATTTAAGTTAAATGTCAGAAAGTAAATGACAGGATGAAATGAAATATGGTCAGAGTGAAATAAGTATTGTTGAGCTATGAAATTTTTAAAAATGCATATATAAGAAATGTTAGTTTCTGAGTGTATTTAAAGTATAAAATACATTGGAATAAAAGTGAAAAACAAGGATATTTTAGCAATATCAACTGGCACTGGCACTACACTTATTTGTTTTATATTAATTTATATATATATATATATATATATAAAGTGGCATTGCTTGTCAATGGAGACAGTAATGGCTTTTGGAATACATGAAGGAATACATTCAAGCCTCTTTTGAATATAAAAAATTCTATTTCCTGTATTATTACAGATTACATATCCTGAACATTTTTCTAAACAAAGCAAATAAAAAATGCTGAGTAAAATGGAAGATATGCACTTTTAAACTCAAAGCTGTGCTAGCAAAGCACATTTAAAATCCCCAGGGTCTTAAAGCAAAGAGGTCATTAAAAACCAAACTAGTAAGCACAAGAACTCACATTCATCAGCCTAGCCATTGGGAAATTGTTGGTCCCAATAACCTAGTGTCTTGGGTTTTGGTGCTCTTGGGAGGATAGGTAACAAACTTGTGCAAAACTTGAAACTGACATCTCTGCACACAGTCATAACACTCAAAGGTTACTATGGTTTTAGTGAAAGAATCAAGCTTTAAAAATACGAGCACTATTACAAGGAAGAAATTATAAAGTTCACAGCTGGACACCTGAGCTCTAGGGAAAAACATTCAACTTTAGGAATGTAATGATATGCCAAAAGTTACCTGTTATTGATGCTCAATTTTAACCACTTAACATTTTTTGAGAGATTAGAAATTCAATGAAGTGTTCTTGGGTTAAAGAGACCCCTAGAGTTTTCGACCAAAGCAAACTAAAATCCTGTCTTGATTAATTATCTCTAAACAGACTATACAAGAGTCCCATAAATAAAGCCCTCTGATAATATAAGTCAGAGGCCCAGAAAGCAGAAACATCAGATAATACAACTATGAGATACAGAGGATAAACTATTTTTAAAATGATCAGACACATAAAAAATAAGAAAAAGTATGAGTTAAAATGAAAAATAAGTAGATAAGAAACAAATAGAACAAGTAATAATTAAAAAAATATAATCATTCAGAAAAAGGAGAAGCTTCATTGGAAAAACTAAATGTTAGCGTATCCATAGCTGTGGAGAGAATGAGGGAAAGACAATATTCTTAGCAATAATGCCTGAAAATTTTTTAGAGTTGATGAAAATATATTTTTCTTGTTGCAGACTCTCAAAGAGGGTGTAAATAAAAATAAATCCGCATATATACACATTGTAGTATAACTATAAAAATTGAAATCATAGAAAATATTTTTTAAAAAAGAATTAAAATTATTGCAAAGGAACCATAATGAAACAGACCTCATTTCTTTTTTAAGAAAACTGGACTTTATTTTTTAGTTTTGCAACAAAATTGAGCAGAAAATGCATAGAGTTTTCATACACCCTCCAAGCACCCCAACAGCTTCCTCAACCAGAGTGATTAGTTTGTTTTAATCAACAAACATACATTGATACATCATTATAGTCCACGATGCACATTTACATTTGAACCTAAACGACAGACTAAAGTCCATAGTTTACACTAGAATTTACTCTTGTTGCTGTAAATTCTTTGGGTTTGGACAAATGTATAATGACATGTAACCACCATGATAGCTTCATACAGAGTAATTCCTCTCCCCTAAAAATCCTCTGTGCTCCACCTGTTTATCTCTTCCACCCTTCCTCAGTTCCTGGCTGATCCTTTTACCATCTCCATAGTTTAGCCTTCTCCAAAATATCATATTGATATTGACACATACAATATGTAGCCTTTTCAGATCGGTTTCTTTCACTTGGTAATACACATTTAAGATTCCTTCATGTTTTTTTCATGGCTTGATAGCTCATTTCTTTTTTGCACTGAATACTATTCCTGGATGTACCACAATTTGTATATCCATTCACCTACTGAAGGACATATTAGTTAGTTTCAAGTTTTGGCAATTATGAATGAAACTGCTATAAACATCTACATGTAGACTTTTGTGTTGACATATGTTTCTAACACTTTTGGGTAAATACCGAAAGATGTGATTGTTGGATTGCATGACAGATATGTTTTATTTTATAAGAAGCCTCCAAATAGTCTTCCAAAATCATTGTACCATTTTACATTCTCACAAGCAATAAATGAGATCTCCTTTTGCTCTAATCTTTGATAGCACTTGATGTTGGAAATATTTGGGATTTTGGCCACTCTAATAAGTATATATAGTAGCATCTCATTGTTGTTTTAATTTATAATCCCCAAGGACATATAATGTGGAGCACCTTTTTATATGCCATTTGCCTTCTGGATATTTTCTTTGGTTAGCTGTCCAGATCTTTTGCTCATTATCAATGAGTTTTAAGAGTTCTTTGTATACACTGAATAACGTTCCTTTACCAGATTTGTAAGTCTGTACTTTGTCTTCTCAACCTCCTTATTTTCATTCCTTTTTGAAGATCTGTGTTTCTATCTACTGATCAATATAGACAGCTATGTAATCATTGCTTCTTAAGTTAGCATTCTTATCTATTATTGGATAAAATAAAGAATGTGATGTTTCCTTATATTACCAAAATGTATACTATAATTCTTGGTTACCACAGTGCCCATTATAATTTTTAAAAATAATGATGGCTAATTTGGCTTATCAGTCTTAAACATGTTTTAAGCAATACTTAAGAGTACTCTCCTTTGGGAGGCTGAGGTGGGTGGATCATGAGGTCAAGAGATTGAGACCATCCTGGCCAACATGGTGAAACCCCATCTCTACTAAAAATACAATAAATTAGCTGGGCATGGTGGTGTGTACATGTAATCCCAGCTGCTCAGGAGGCTGAGGCAAGAGAATTGCTTGAACCCAGGATATGGAGGTTGCAGTGGGCTGAGATTGCATCACTGCACTCCAGCCTGGGTAACAGGTGAGACCCTGAGTCAAAACAAACAAACAAAAAACCCTTAAAAAGTTTCTAAACCATAAAATGAGCACCTATTCCTGATGTGAATTTTAATTAATAATTTCCAAATGCATGCAAAGCCAATAGATACCTGGGGAAAAAATACTCACAAAGTCTAAAGAGAGAAAAAGAGGAATATAGGGCTTTACAGAACCATTTGTTTTACTTGACTCAAAACAAAAACAAAATACTGAATAGCATTTAAAGACTAAAAAGAATTAGGACCGATTGTCACACTGTTAAGCTGAAAAATTCAATGGTTGTTTGAAAATTCTGTATAGAACTGTTTATTCCACTCCAGTGTATCACTAGAAAATTTCAAGCTTCATTACCTTTTGTGCTAGTGTAAATAGGCCTGTGAAGATCCTTCCACCAACCTGACTATTGAAGTACACTTGATGAAAGTTTCTGTGTTATTTCATCCTTACTATTTTTATCTTGTATTTTTTAATATGGCTCTGCCTTTCTTACAACTCTGACAAAAATCTGCCCAGTACTCTAGGTATATTTTTATTCTAAGGCAAAAGCTCTTCAAAATAAGTGAAGGTAGAAGGTGGCTGGGCATCTGACCTAAGATAGATTTCTGGAAAGAGAGAAAGTGGCTCACTATAGGCCTGACAAAAGGGAAACTGATCTGAAAGTCACAAGGAAGTAAAGGAAACCAAAGACAGCATGAACTATCAGGTCCAAAGAAGGCAGGCAAAGGGCACTAGGTATGAAGTCAACCAATGTAAAGAATTTTGGGTAAATGAATAGAAGAAACTCTTTTAGGAGTGATCAGAAAAAAAAAAGAGTAATATAGGGAATTTGTGGTCTGGTCTTTGGTCAGGGAGGAAGTTGCTAATGAAGAGTTCAATGAAAGGTGTCAAGTGCAACCAATAGTCAAGAATTATTTCATCTAATATATATGCCCATGTCCTCATCCAAAAGATATTATTAGATTTTTTCCCCTTTCTGTTGACTTTGTAAATTTCTTAAAGAAAAATGGAGAGGATAAAAGAAATGGAAAAAATTAAGACTTAAAATTATTATCATTTAAATATTTCTATTATAAACTGGCACTGATTATTAATATAACTTTGTACCTAAAAGTTGTCTTCAAATGTATAACATGAATAAGTAGTTGATTAAAACTTTTCATCTCTTGTTTTACTCTTTATTTTTCTTGAAAATTGGCTGTCCTTTGCATCCATGTTATTCAGAAATGTCATTGCATCATTTTGAAAATTTTTATGAAATGGCTGACCTTTAATGAGCCAATGAAATTTCAAAAAAGAGAAAATAATTTTAAACCAATTTATTTTCCTTAAAAGCAAATGAAAATGGAATTACACTTGAAATAGCAACAACTATAACATTTACACGCAGAAACAGAAACCCATCATGGACCTGCTGCACAAAGAAATATTAGAATGAGAAGCAACTCAATTTCATACCATGCAATTTAAATGTGTTTTAAGTAATTAAAATTAATGTAATTGGAACTGTCTCTGAATCGTGGTTCAGTTAGGTCACTAAAATGTTGTACTAGGAAGATCTAAAATTGTTTTTAAGCAAAACAGAAGAGATAATCATTATTTTTCATCTAATTCAGGGACCATCTAAGATCCTAACAGGATGAGAGAGAGTTTGTGATTCATACTGCTCTCTGCTTCTAGCTGTTTTTGCTTCAGAAAGTAATGGAAACATTACTTCTGGGAGAAAGTTTCCTAACTACCACACCCTCCCACCCAAGATATGTTCAGGTGCCTTTATATTTATACTTTCAATGTGATTGGCACAGTTCTGTTTTAGTATTTACAATTATGAGTAACAATTTGTGAAAATATTCATGCAATGGTTCATCTCACCCATTAAACTACAAAATTCTGTGAGATCAGGAACCATTAATACCATTTTGGGTTTCCTAATGCCAAAAATAATACTGGCATAGAATAGATGTTAAGAAAATATTAAACTAGACGTGTACGGTGAATGGACTATATATATAGGAGCTAGATAGGTAGGACAGGAGGGTAAGTAGGTAGACAGAGAAATAGATAGATAGGTAGACTATATAAATATGAAATTATTAGGCTAGTTCAAAATTAATTGCAGTTTTTGCCATTTCTTTTAATGGCAAACACAAAATACAACATTAACACAAAATTTTAGAATTGTCATTTATTTAATGACATCCTTGGGTTATTCATCATATACAAAATGCTGAATTACATAGATAAAGATACTCTGAAAATCTGAGTGAAATAAAAGTCATCCTGACCAGCCTGGGCAACATGGTGAAACCCCGTCTCTACCAAAAAAGACACAAAAATTAGCCAGGCCTGGTGGCTTGTTCCTGTAGTCCCAACGACTTGGGAGGCTGAGGTGGTAGGATCGCCTGAGCCCAGGAGGCAGAGGTTGTGATGAGTGAAATCATACCACTGCTTTCCAGCCTGGGCAAGAGTGAGACCCTGTCTCAAAAAAATAAATAAATAAGTCAACATATTTTAATGCATTGTCAGTGCCACATTGAGTTAGAATAAAAATAAAATAAATAAAATAAAACACAGTTATTGATCATCTGAGAACATAATGCTTGGAAGAGAACACCTGTTAGTTTGTGCTCCTACAAAAGCAGACCTTGAGACAAGTGATTGCCTATAGGTAGCTTATTTGAGAGCAAACACAAATAAGGAAGTTGGGTAAGTAACACAAGAGAGAAAAGCCAACAAAATATCTATTAATAAAAGGGTTTATTGATATGGGAAACCTGTGTTCAATCCCACTGAGGACTCTATGAGAAGCTACGTGAACAGTAGCTCAGAATGTCTCACCACAAAACATGAAAGACAGGACCCCCATTGGCTGAGGATTGGAGGGGCGTTAACTCCCACCCTATTCTCCACTTTTGGGTACCAAATGCCTGTGGTGGAGAAAACTTTTAATATGCCTCATATGGTCCTGGAATTGTGAGCCACAGTTGCAGATGACCTCAGGTGGTCAGCGAATAAGATAATTTACCCCTAGCTTTGGTAGGTCCCTGTACATATTTGTAGGAAATGAAGAAGACTACTATTAGTTTCCATTATTCCTATTAGAATAATGACTGAGTGCCAAGTCTTACTCATTTTAGAGACTCCTCTGATGTCAGGGATTTTATACAACTATTTTCTGGGAGACTAAAGGTATTGAAATTCCACTTAAGAAAGAACTCTTAGGATTTGAAGTAGATATTTTCCTGGGCATTAATAGCTGTGTAATTGGAAGACTTTAGTGGTAATTTCAGCTTGAGCTGAAATTATAGTCATCCTAGGATTGAAAAAAAATGTCTGAGATTGTCTAGAGAACTGGAGGAATTGGGCCGCATTGGGCTCTATTTGTAGAAGTAGTTCATATGCTTCAGGAGTAAAACTCAGAAGAAAGCTGTCAAGATATATATCATTTTTCCCATAATACAGTCAGATATCTGCCCATCAGGTTACCTGCTGATCCAGTTTCTATAATGCTATTTTGAGGTAGAGGAAAAGGAGTCTATAATAAAACAGTGAGTAAAAATAAAAAGAACTAACTCCCTAAACTATTCAATGGACATTAACTGCATAGTGATAGAAAAAGATAAAAATGTTCAATTTCATTGTTACCAGTTAGTTCAGACAATGTCACTGCTTTGCCAATGACAAGAGTCAGCATGTGGCAATTTGTAGCGGCTTCATAGCTAGATTAGCACACAAAACCTGTAGCTGCTTTGCTTCAGTCATTGGAAGCATGAGCTACGTCTTGCAAAAATCACTTCCAAAAATGGATAGAATAAAGGAAGAAAATGTCAGATACGATTAGGTAGAATAGAATCTTAAAATGGATCACACTTAAGCCTTATAAAATTATAAAACAATTTGGAGGTATATTTGAGAAAGATACAATCCAGTTCATGTAATCTGAAGATGGCAAAAGCAAAAGAACATTTTCTACAACTGTTCTATGATCTTCAGTTGGTGTGGCCTGCAGAAACCCAGTTTGTATTTAAAATGTTACAACAGCTCTCTTACAGCATTTGCAGGGTCAGGAATCACTCACAGTGCAATCTTACAAGTGCACTGGAAACTTAATTTGAACTTTTAAATAAATCACTAGCCTACAACTTTTTTGAAATGCTCATGTCAGGTAATGGAAGTTACACAAGATTTCATGGATAATTTTAAGCCACAAACTACACACAATCATTTACAACCCTAAGATATATATAAATAATTCCATGAACAATCCAACTAGGAAAAGGTGAGTTTATTCTTCTTGACTCTTCTCTTTTCTTTTTTTTTTTTTACATTGACTCTGAGCAGTCTGTCATTGTACCTTGTGTTACTTTGACTGTAACATATAATCACAGCAGGAATTTTGGCGAGTATCTGAATTTAGAATATGATTCCAACATTCAGAAAGTTTTGAGAAATTGGGATATCCACAATAGTGGTCCTTAGAAGATATAAAACAAGCTATTTTTGATGTCTATAACAAGGAAGATATAGCTTTGTGTGACAAAGTTTTCCTTAAAATGTGGCATACCAGGCTGTTGGTAAAGGATATGTTGATCCACTTCTTAAGACTGAGGAGAATGTTTACAGAAACCAAAAGTATGCTGAAGGATTGGAAATAATAGCTTTGTAGAAAGGCTGAGAAAACTGGGATTCAGTTTTAGGAAAAAAAGACAACCATGAGGAGAATTATTCTTTCAGAATAAGGGCTACAATGAGTAGGGTGATAAGCAGTTGTTTCCATTTCAATTTAGAGCAAGATAAGAAGAAAGAGGTTGAAGGGAGTGTAGACGAGTCAGGCTAGTTGTTTGGTGGAAGGATTTATTATTAACAAGGGATGGTATCCCTGAAACACGTTGTTGACAGACATGGTTGAAGAGATGCTTTGTATATCTGGTATAAATAATGGGATTCAGCATTTTAAATTTAAAAAAAAAATCGTCCAGAGGCTTCTCAAGATTTACTGTTTATCTTCAGAGAAAGAAAGTAAAATTTTATTTCTACCTTGTCATCCCTGCATCTTCATAGTATGTCACTATTGCCAAGTTGTTATCAACTGGTTCTTTTTCACATTGATTTACTGTATCAAATTCAACTTTGGCTTAATTTTCTAGCTTCTCGTTGTATCAAACGGCTGTTAGATATAGGACATGAGAGCTAAATAAGATTGTCAATTTTAAAGCGTTTTGTGCTGCAGGATCCTTGCTTCCAATAAATTCTTTTGTTTGTTCAATGTAGATAAACAGAGCTTCTCTGATTAACCAAGGAATGAGAGAAGAGAAAGAGCAGAGTGGGCAGAATCCTATGGTCCCACCTGCTTTCAACACGTGCCCTTCCCAGCAACCCCTAAGACACCCTGGAGGAACCCCTGTGGTTTTCTGAACATTGTTTAAAAATCACTGACCTACATAAGAATTACACATTACACTCTTGTAATGTTTTATAGTTCACTTAAGAATTTAAAGTATATTATCTGTGTCTTTCCTGCCTCAGCATTCAGATTCTATTTAAACATATCCTATAAAAGCACCTGGTAATGACTTTTTAAGGGTGATCATAAGTCCAGTTATATTAGGTGTAATGAGTAAAGAAAAGCTACTTTAACTTAGAATAAAATTTTTCTTCACAAAATATATGAGGAGCCTTTCTATTATCATCACTTTTAGAATATATTTGAGATAAAAGGAGCTTATATTAAATTAAAGTAAAATAAAAATGTTCACTATAATAGAGTTTGATATTGGGCCAGGGCTAACTTCTTATTAGGCAGAGTAGGTGCCTTGTCTAAGCCCCACAGTACCTTTCAGAGCCTATGAAAATGTTTTCATTTAATTTATTTCATTTTATTTTTTTGAGACAAAGTCTCACTCTGTCTCCAAGCTGGAGTTTAGGGGCATGATCTCGGCTCACTGCAACCTCCACCCACTGGGTTCAAACAACTGTCCTTCCTCAGCCTCCCAAGTAGCCTGAACTACAGGCACTCACCACCATGCACAGCTAATTTTTGTATTTTTAGTAGAGACGCGGTTTCACCATGTTGGCCAAGATGGTCTCGATCTCCTGACCTCATCATCCACCCTCCTTGGTCTCCCAAAATGCTGGGATTACAGTCATAAGCCACCTCACCTGGCCTAATTTCTTTTAAAATTAGAATATTAAAAATGAGCTAGGTCAAAGAGTTGGCTTAATATGTAATATTAATATGGTGTTTCCATTGCCTCCTATTCACCTCATTGCCAAAATAAGGATTCCTGACCTAGGATTATAACAATGGCCAAACACACGACCCCTGACATTGGACGGATAATGTTGACAGCAGTTTATCAGTCACATATACTCAAAGCCCAGGGCAGGAACATATTGCACCACACAGGGCCACATGGGGATTGTGCTTAGAACACAGAGAATGAGGGAAGCAGGCTTGGTGGTAACAAGACGATGGTGCTCCCTGGTTTTCAATGGAGGATATAATTGGCTTGCTTGAGCAACTCCATGAACTGTCAGGAAACTGAATCCTATTACTCGAGGATAAGTAGGAAGTGAGCCTGGTTCCTTTAATAAAAGAGGATTGCTTGGCTAGATGTCTTAGTCTATTCAGGCTACCACAACAAAATGTCATAGACTGGGTGGCTTAAACAACAGAAATTCATCTCTCACAGTTCCGGAGGCTGCAAGTTCAAGGTGCCTGCAGATACAGTGCCTGCTGAGGGATTCCCTCCTATCTTACAAGCAGATGCCATCTCCCTACCTGCTTACATGGCCTTTTCTTGGTGTGTGCCAATGGTGGGGAAGGAGAAGGAGATTTTTCTCTCTTTCTATTTTCATAAGGACACTAATCCCAACATGAAAGTCCTGTCATCATAACCTAATATAAATTTAGTGACTTCAAAACGCTCCATCTACAAATGCCATCAGGGTAGGGAAAAGGGCTTCAACATATGAATTTTGTGGTTTTGTGGAAATACAAACATTTTGCCCTAGAAGACCTTTTCCATGGAAGCAGAATAATCATGTGAGCTCATGGTTAGGCTATTCAAGACCCTCCCGGTTTCACCAGATGTTAAAGCAGCACATAATATTGAACATTTTAGGTCTTATAATACACATATTTGTCTTTATACCAATTCAGTCATAAAATACAATTTAATGCTTAGTTAAAGAAAGGCCCAGCAGTCTTAAGTGCCTAGGGCCCATGAGAGTCATATATAGCCTGGTAGGGACTGATAAGTATAGAACTCCCATGCCTCCACCTCTCTCAGGGCTGAAACAAGTTTTCTAATTAACTTTGAGATATTTCAAAATCTTTCTCAGTTCTTAATCTCCAATATAAAAATGATTGGGTTGAGAAATTAACCCAAAGATTATTGCATGATGGGCATGTAATGTTGTAAGAGAACTATTTAGAATTAAAAGGTGTGATTGATGTGGTTTTCTTTCCTGAAAAGACACTATATGTAGTTTTGAAGTTCTTAATGTCTCTGAACTGAAGTTTCGTATCTGTAAAGACATCTTATGAAGATTAAATAAATGAAGTAGGTGGAAGCAACTCCTGTGGTGCCCAGCAGGTGTTAGTTGAATGTAAAACATCATTGCCATCAAATTGGTCTGCTTTTATTATTTCTGAATATTCTCTATAGATTGTGCCTGGTGTATAATGGGTTCCCAAAACTTATTAAATGAATGGATAGATAGACAAATGAACTTACATATATACAAGGGTCTTTGTCTTTACTTGCACTATTTTCCATGTCTAGAATGTCCTCTCCCACTCTGTTAGGCTTAGCTAAATTTTTAGTCCTTCTTATGAAGACCAATTTTCATACTATTAAATAATTTTTAACTGGGTGATAAAATAATCTGTACAACAAACCCCCATGATACAAGCTTACCTATGTAACAAACCTGCCCTTGTATCCCTGAATTTAAAATAAAAGTTAAAAAAAAAATTTAACACTCAGCTCTCTCTGGTGTTTTATTTGAGCTTCTGAAGAATTTATTCTCTTTGACACTCATTTTGAATGAAACCTATGATGAACTTCCTTATTAATTCATTAGACAACTTCCTATCTCCTTAGACCACAGAGCTATCAAAGGGATATGTCATACAGCTCTTTGTTTTCTTAGCCCTAGTGTAATTCTCTGCTCACAGTATGAATTCAGGCACAAATTAAAAGGCTCCCTTTGTCTCCCCACTCTTGATTCTTCTGCCCATTTTACTTGATAGATAGCACTTTTATTCCTCTAGTCATTTGGACTCAAAGCCTCACAATTTCCAAAGGTAAATTCAGATTCTTAGGGCCCCTGGAATGAACATATTCCTTCTCTCTCTAAAGGCACTTTTCTTATCAGAGAGCTCAGATTTAGAACTGGAAAGGAAGGTTCACCTGCCTAGCAAACCAGATCCACTACATCCTCCCTGATAATCCAGGGTTTCACATCCACCTCAGTGCTTTCTCAAACCTTTCCACACTCCCATGTAGCCACTCAATCATTTATGCTGTTCTTTTTCTAAAACATCCCCTACCTGTGTCTCAATTCCATGTCCTCTTTCACTGCTATAAGTCAGGCCTTCTTCAATTCCCTTCTAAATTATTAAAATTGCGTCCAAATGGGTCTGTCTTCAGGTTATACCTAGTTGAGTTCATCCTATCGCTTACCACTTGAATTATCTTCATAATATAGGTAATATATTGCTTAATGATATAATTCTTTGTTCTAAATATTTAACTATTAAATACTACTATATTAACATTTATGATGCATTTATGAACACATTTAAAATTCACTTGCTTACAGGATAAAATCCATGTCCAAATTCTTTTAGCTAGAGTTATAGATTCTTTACAATATTTCAGTAATTATTTCCTAATCTCATTGCATATCTTAGTCTGTTCAGGATGCTATAACAAAATATCATAAACTGGACTTAAATATAACAAAAGTCTATTCTTCACAGTTCAGGAGGCTGGGGAGATTAAAGTACCAGCAATTTGCTGTGCGGTGAGGGTTTACAAGCTCACAGAGAGTGGTATTCTCACTCTAACCTCATACAGAAAACAGATGAGACGTCACTCTGGGCCGAGGTTGGGGGTGTTACTAATCCCATTCATGAGAGCTCTGCCCTCATAACCTAATCACTTCCCCAAAGCCCAACCTCCTAATACCATCACCTTGACAGTGAAGATTTCAAGATATGAATTTGAGGAAAGCACAATTATTCAGACCATAGCAATATCAAATCACCACCCTTAAACATTGTGCAAGCTGGATTCACAACCCTCTCAAAGACAAACAATGCTTTCTCAGATCACATTCAAGCTTTTCTTTCTGCTCAGAATCAGATCACATTCAAGCTGTTCTTTCTGCTCAAAATGTCTGCCCACCTGCCCGTGAATGGACCTCTTAAGTTGTATCCCCATCATTCTAGATCCAGTTTACATCTTAAACCTGTTACGCTTTCTCCTACTCCCTTTCAGCAAGTATGCACTCTGCTTTCTAATTTCTAAACATTTTGTCCATTCTTCATTCTAGCATGTTTCACAAGTTATTGTAGAGTAGTAAATGTGTGTGTATATGAATGAATGTGTTTGAGTGTTGTATGTGTGAGTTTGCATGTGTGTAATTTCCTGCTAGATGATGAAATTCTATTTGACAAAGATTAATATTTAATTATCTTTCCATCCCTAACAGTACTTAGAACTATGTCTTGTCCCAAATGAGCAACCAATAAATGCTACTGAATTGAGTATTTTCCTGCATTGAAAGAGGAAATGCCTCTAGGACTTCGGTATGAGAAACAAAAGATTCCAGTTAGATATGTCCACCTAAAATAAAACTAAAGTTGTTTTGTGCATTATCTCATTATTCACATTAATTTCCTCATTCAAATTTGAGTATAGACATTACCTATACTCTACAAGGAATTCTGTTACTCTTAGAAAACAATCATCAGGTAATAAACAGTTTTCTTATAACAAGAATTTTCAAATATTTTCCAAGAAAAGATATTGTATAAATAAAGGTTTTCATGGATCTAAGAGTTTTTGAAACGTCAGGTTAAACAAAGTTGAACCAATGTTTTTCGCCACAGGATTTCAATATATTTTTTAATGCCTTCTGAATATCAAACAGAGAAAAACAGTGCATAGAATTCCCTAAGTATTCTGTTGCACAGATACCTTTTCTCCCAAAGCATGTTGCATATTGATGGGATGGTGTTCAGTGAAGTATTTGGGAAACACTCTTCATGAGTAGGGATCTATTTTAACATGAATATAAATGTACTGTAGAGACTACATAACTTTTGCAAGAGAGAGAAATCTGAATTGCCAACATTCACCAAAATAAAAGCATACCAAAAAATATCCATCTCAAAAGTTACAAATTCAATCAAGATGGCATTTACTAATGTAAGCCATGTTAGCAATTGTTTATAATATTAATGAGGTTATGTCTATAGCATCAAAATCATTAAATATTTGATTAAAATAGCACATATACAATTTTTCAGAACAAAACTGGACTAAACAATTCTCATTCATTTTGGGCATGACATTTTGATTTCATGGAACCAAGCACTCCAGATCTGAAGAAGTTGTTGAACAATCTGAAATCACTTAATTCTTAAGTATTTAGTTTTTACCCACTAAAAATTTTTTGCTTTACACAGACATCAAGTCCATTTATAAACATCAGTCTCAGGGAAGTTTGAATAATATTTTTATTTTTTTGTGAATCAGCTGTACCCTAAAGTGCATCATATGATAATCATGAGATTCTTGGGCAAATATCAGGGATTAAAGAGATAATTAATAATTGCTAATCCAAATATTGTTTGATTTGGCAATAATAGTGATGTAAACATTGCCTTACTATTGTTTATTATAAACTGATGAGTATTCTTATGAATATATAATGTATATTACACGCTGGGGAAAAGTTATATTAATCCAGAATATCTAGAAAATTTCTATTGATTGGAGACACTAAAACATTGACTATGGTTATTATTTCCTATTATCTTAATTCTCAAATTAATCTCTAGAATACCCAACCTTGGTTTACTGTTTAGGCATCTTAAAGATAACAAAATAATTGATTGAGACTAAAACTGGCTTATGAAATAAAAACTACATGTGGTAAACATATTTTACAAGTTTTCCTAGCCCGTGAGCCGTTATTAGTGGAGTTAAGATCCAGGGGTCATGGATTTAAGTTGTTTCCATCATAAGCTACATGATCCAAGCTGAGCTGGTCCTTCTTATTTTAAGTGGGACAAGGACAGGATACTGAAAAACAGGCACTCACTAAGAATCCACGTGCAACTACGTAGCAGATGCTACATGTAACTGAAATGTAACATTTTCACTCAATAGCTAAAGATACCATATTATTCCATTGGTCAAGACTAAAGAAAAAGCTGCTCTGCAGAAAAAAGTGAACAGTGAGGGAAATAAGTAAGTATTGGAGAGAAACAAGAGAGAGAGAATGCCTCCTAAGTTAATGATGACTTCAATGTTCCTTTTTCAGGTGTTTCTTCAGGCCTATCTGCATTTCTGTATTTTCATGTTTTGAGCCAGTCATGTATTGTGTTTTGGACAAGTAAATATCCTCTATTTTTAAGCTTGTTCAAGTGAGTTTCTATTACTTACGAACTCCAAGTTTCAAATAACATAGTCTTAGAACTAACTTTAGCAGGATTGTCTACAGAGCAAGATCCAATCAAAGACCACCAGGAGCACACCTGTAGTTGAACAAGTTGTGTTTATTGCACATGCAGGGAGAAAGGATGCTCATCCTGGGAAATGTGGAAAACTGCAGTAGAGGATGTTGGAACACAGTCGGAATAGGATGAGGACTTGCGATTTTAGGGGAGACCTTGAGTAGCAGAATGTTGGATCAGATGCTGTGGGAGGAGCTAATTTTATTGTGGGGTAATTTAATTAATCTTATCTAGATGGTGAGGAGACTAGGCTGAAGATGTCATTGGTAAAGAAGCAGAAGTCATTCAGCCAGTTTTGGTCCTTTTTGTGGTATGGACAATATCTGTTTTTTTAATGCATTCACATACGATTATTGAGCAGTTTTTGTCTTGATCCATCATGATCAGTCATGGCCTTGTGTGATGTTAATGTCCTGTGAATTGTTTATGACCAACAGGATGATACCAAGCTCAGCTAATAGCACCAGGCAAGTTTCTGATGTCATGTGTTTATTTCTCTTTGTCACTACAAGTAAGGTGATAGAGGTTTTACCTTATCATTAATCTCTCCTTACTGAGAGAGAAGTGACACTATATCTGCCCCAGCTCAACTGGGTTGTCATCCAGATTCTGTGTGTTTTAAGCTGATCTTCTCTGTAATCCATGCTTACCTTATTCCACACCACCAGTACAACAGTGGGGATTTTCCTGTGTCAAAAAATGTAATAACTAAGGTGTCAGTTTCCAAATTGTGCTAAAATTAAAACATCAAATGCAGCATCTTCATCCAGTGTATTTCTAAGCTTTAAAGCTTGTTCCTATTTGCACAGCTTTTTGGAATGCTGAAATAGCCGATGTTTTCTCTAATACAAGGCTGTCATCGTTGTCAGCTCCATCCTGTCAATACTCAGGATGCCCACTCATTTCCCTCTCTTTCTCTGTTCAGTGAAACATCTGGCAGAACTTCTATATGGTAGGGAAAAAAAAGAGTTTTATATCTCCCTATTCTTTTAGGTAAAAAAAGTGCTCCCCATTTGAAAACAACTTCCAAATTCAGAAACTACCAGAGAAAGCATCTGCCATGGAACAGTGGTATGGTTACATGACATTCTCTATGCAACTCTGTCCCTTGCTATAGTAATCTGAGGCTTTCATACTTAACTTCTTGATAAATTACCTCTTATTATGTTATACTTTTATAAAGATGATTTAAACACTTCTTGAATATCCAAGGGAAAACTAAAGAGCAGGGATAACTTACCTCTACAGGGAACTAGGCTTACTACTCACAGCTTGAATTAGCTCTATTGCCAAAAACACACTTCTGAAAAGTTTTAAAGTTAGTATGACTGAGTAACATTAATTCTTTCCCTTACAATATGTGTAACTTTGTTCGAGTTACTTTATCTCTCTTTGCCGTCGTTTCCTTACGTATAAAATGGAGAGAAGAATGGAATGTATCTCAGAGGATCAGTGTGATGACTAAAAAGGTAAATGTACATAAAGAATTTATGCTCCTGGGCCATAATATGTCCTCAATAATACACACACATTTTTTTCCACATGAGGTAGTCAAACAGCTTAATGGAAAAATGTATACCTTTTATTGAAAGCATTTATAAAAATAATAAAGTGATATGCTCATACTATAAGATGAATATCCATTAACAGTAAAAAGCTTTCCCTCAGTTTACACAGATATTCTTTCATCTATTCATTTCTTGACTGTCTAATCTGTACTAAATTCTAGGGATAACAGAGATAAAAGCACACATTTTGATATTAAGTAGTCATTTTACACAAGAACAGAGAATCATTGATTTTGTATTACCACATAGGCTTACACTGATGTGGAAGCATTTGAAATTGTAGATTCTAAAGAAAAAAGTAGTATCATGGCCTGCCTGGGATTATTCAAGAACAGACGTATTTTTGACAAACTCCACATTGTCTGCACTAGTGTGAAACAGGTCTTTTGTGGTTAGGAATGAATGTATGCTATTTAGGTGCCAGAAGCAAGGAAAAAGTCTACTTGTCTACATGTAGGGGCTGTAATCACTCAGTGTTTTTTCTTTCAGAAAGTTGCTTCCACAGCATAGGGGAAATAAGTTACCGAAATAAATCAAGCAGATAAAATATTAGATTCAATTATAAAAGAGGGTAAGACTAGGTATTGCACTTTCCAAAATATATTATCACATATATTTATGTTTTTTATGAATTCTCTTTTTTTATTCAAAGTGCAATGACTATTGGTGTGCCTCCAGCAAAAATAGCAATCAAGCAGATAAGTGAAAAATAAGAGGATGACCCAAACAAAGACAATGCTTGTAATTATGGCTGTGTCTAATATTTGAAATAAACATATAATACTAGAACTGATGTGATACTTTTTCTTTTAAAAAAATGTACTTTTCAAAATGGGAATTATATTACAATATCTGTAAGTAAATACCTAGATGAAAAAATGCAAAATCTTAGAACTATTATCTAGTATATCAGTTTGTAAAATGTGGGCTATTATAAAGTATCATTTATTAATTATATCTGATGATGTATATCAAAATGCCCCTTAGTTACCTTTAGATTACAAAATTGGATTATTTTATTATTTTATAAGATCTGAATAGTAGCCTAATAAATTTTTCAAGAAGCCTCAATATAACTAGTGACACTTCCTAATGAAATAATGTCCCTTATAGCTAGCATTTATTAAGTACTTGCCATGGGTCAGGCACTGTGCTAAATGCTTTAAATACATTGTATAATTTTTACTCAAGAAAAAACACTGTGAAATATATTTAATAACCACAATTTCACAGTTGAGGAATTGAATCTCAGAGAGGCCAATTAGTTAGCCCAAGATCGCATGAATAGTAGGTAGTAGATCTTTTGAAACTCAAAGCTCCAGCTCTTAATTGCTAAGCTATAATGCCTCGCCTTGGAAGCCTTATGCTCAATACTTAGTATATGCCAAGACCTCCATTATCTTATGAACTGTTTGCAACAACTATGTAGGGGTAGGTATCTATACATTCTCAAGATGAGCAAACAGAGGGAATGGTCACAATGTTAGTAAGTGTATTAGTCTGTTCTCATGCTGCTAATAAAGACATCCCTGAAATGAGTAACTTATAAAGAAAAAAGATTTAATTGACTCACAGTTCTGCAGGGCTGAGGAGGCCTCAAGACACGATCAGCCCTGAAGGGGCAGCAAACATGTTCTTCTTCACATCGCGGCAACAAGGAGAAGTGCTGTGCAAATGGGGGGAAAAGACACTTATAAAACCATCAGATCTCATGAGAACTCACTATCACAAGAAGAGCATGCAAGTAAGTGCCGCCATGATTCAATTACCTCCCACTGAGTTCCTCCCAAAACACATGGGGATTTTGGGATCTGCAGTTCAAGATGAGAATTGAGTGGGAACATAATCAAACAATATCAATAAGGTAAGCATGTTAATAGCAAAATCAAGATCTAAGTTTAACATTGTCTAAGTCTAAAGCCATGTTTTTAACGTGCAAGTCATTCTAATTGGCATACCTGCCTAAAAGAAGACAAAAACCATTGTTTATAAATGTTATACATAAATATTGTATGCATATTATCATTCAGACTAGTATTGCCCCAATACTTGACAATGTATTTTAAAATCAGTATGTATACTTATTACTATCATTATTATATATTTTTCCATTCAGCCTGGAAAGAAATCTTTTACAATTGCTTACAGAGTTCTTTGGAAATACCGCAAGTGCGCTGAACTGCATTTTCTGAAACAGACTTGAATATTTAAATGCAGTGTCAATAAATGCAGTTTGAAAATGTAATGCGAAAATTTAAAGAAGAGAAAATAAGATTATGTATTTCTGTCCTCACTGCAGATATGTTATCACATTCCTAGAGCAAATGAGAAACTGGTGCAAAAAAATACTATCATCTTTAACAATCTACACTGTTCATAGATTTCATAGTTAATAGTGGCAGTGCAATCAAAGCTCTTTAAAACAAAAACTGAAAGAATATTAACGTAATGGAATGCTAGTAAGTTGATTGTTACTTACCCTTGATTTTTTCAACTTGCCTTATCACAGGTATTTCCACTAAGCTGCCTATGATTTTAAAGTTACAGGACAGATATATCTGTCCACTAATTGTATTTAATGAGCAAAAGTGTACAATAAATTTTGTGGCAATAGGAAAACTTGTGAACTAGGAGAAATAGCACCTCATACCCCTTTTTCATGTAGTCTTCCCTCACCCATATCATCTTCATGCTTCCCCATCCACAAAAGAAAGTGTGTGGGTACCAGCAATAGTATGTGCCAACAAGGAAGGACAAAGCATTGAGTCAGCATTACCCAGGTCAACCAAATGCGCCATTGAAAACATAAGTGATGCTCAAAAGGAGCACTTAAAAAGAGAATAACTTTAATAATGAAATAGCCCAAGAAAAAAGAATATAAGGAAGAGAATATGAAAATCATTTAAGCTCTGAAAGCTTAAGTCTCCAGGGAAGAAAGGTGAAGAAATATTAACGTAACGGAATGATAATTTTATTATTGCTCACACTGTATTTACTTTCCATTTATAAAGTCACAGATGTAGCCTTATAAGCTGCCTATTATTTTAACTTATGGACAAAATGCCCCCACCTACATTTCATTTAATAAGCTTACTTTATCTGTGAGCTTTTGTACTTAAATGTAACAGATGAAGCACTTAGGAATAGACTACAACCTCTATCCTCCACTCCCAATTCCAAATACACAAGAATAGAATAATAACTCTTCCTGTTCAAAAGTTCAGGTGCTCTCTCCTGAACTAAACAAAAGTGGCCAAGGTCTAGACATGCTGTACAAATTGCGAGAAGTCATTTCTATAATCACTTGAATGGGGAGTTAATCCCACATACAAAGAAAAAAAGAAAACATAATAATTGTTCTTTACACACGACCTAAACAAGATTTCTATCCAATTATTTCCCTCAAGGTACACCTTGAGAAGTAAAAAATGTGGTTGACAAATCCTAAGGAGATCCTCCCAAATTTTACTTTTCCTTTTTTGAGCTGCCATTGTAGTCAAAAGCTCTGTATAAGCTGTGGTCCCCCTCACACAGGCGTATCGTGACCACAGCTTTCTTCTTTCCTGTGTCATATGTTCCTTGTGCTTTGCCCTATACTCCCTTGTTGAGGACTTCGTGATACTAAACTCTTCCAGACTCCTATAGATGAACCCCAAAGGGAGGGGAATTTAACCCTCTGTAAGGCACACCATTGTCCAGGGGAAGTTAGAAGTTGGTGGATACACTCTTGCTTTTTTCACCTTCCCAGAAGACTCTCCTGAGACAGATGTATATGACTTCTCATTAAATGATCCAACAATATCAGATAGTCAGACTCACATAGTACAAGTCAGCTCAACAGAACATCTTCACGTTGATTCTCTCTTCAGATTTACTACTCTCCTTGTCCCTCAGTTATACTTCCTGGGCTTGCACTCCTTAATTAAGTAAAAATCATTAGCCTTTGTCTCAGGCTCTGCTTAGTCTGTGGAAATCAGACTAAGTCAAAAGGAGATAAAGTTCTTTAATTCATTGATTCATTCATTGAGTGAAGAATATAAGCTGAGAAAATGAAGAAGTAGCTTTCACACGCTTCATACATTGCTTCAAAAAGCATTTATGAAGTAACTATTACATTTCAAGAACTGTACTTAGTACTGTGGATACAGTGATGCATAAGAAGACATTGCCTCTGCCCTCAAGTTCCTCTGCCTTATCATCTCTTTGGGAAGACATCAAAATCAGATAAAGAAATAAATAATAAATTGTGATATGTGCTAAGAAGGAAACAAACCAGCATTCTGAGATAGAAAATAGGTAAGAAAAAGAAAAAAAGACAGAGACTTTATTAAATAGGGCTGCACTGGGGGATGCTTAACATAATTCTTAACTACAAGCAACAGAAGCTGACTCTAGCTGGTTGCCAAAAAATATTGGAAGTATACCAGGTAGCTTGCAACATTGTTGGAAGGAATGGAGAAACAGGCTCTGAGGCAAACTTCCAGGACAAAACTCAAAACCACGCAATAGAACTGGCCTGATGAAATACCCGCTGATATTTCTTTTGATCCACCACAACCAGAGTAAATCATCTTTGGTGTCCACCAATGTCACTTTGATATGAAGAACTTGACTTTCCAAATGCTGGAAAACTGCTGCAACTTCCACCATTTTCACCAAAGCCACACACCTCTATTGCTTTCAGTGATAGGCAAAAGGGAAGCACCACTCAAAGCATTTGGGAGCTTATTAGGATTGTGCTTGATTGGTGAACCTTGCTCATCTGCCTTTCTAATGCAAGGCAACCCGACATTTTTGAGTTTTGGTTTACATTGGGCAGGTGGAAGTTACCATAAGAAGGATTCCCTTGAATACAGAAAAGGCAGCCATAATAGGACAGATGCCTGTAAGGAGAGTTACAAAGACCTTAGGGAAGAAAGGAGTTACAGCATAAGGAATTAGAAGGTTATACCCTGATCTGGACAGGAATATAATATGGTTACGTTAAAGAGATGCTGTAGCTGGATCATAGAGGACAAGGGCAAAAGTGTCACATGATGAGTTTTGAAAGCTGGACAGGGCCACATCATGCAGACCTCACCTTTAATTATTGTCTCTGTCTAGTTACTCTCAATTCTGACTGTCTTCAGTAGTGAAATAATTTGGAGTCTCCATAAACCACAACTGTGAACTTGGAAACTCATTTTCTCTGCATCATAAAGAGTTCAGGCACTCAATAAATATTCATGGGGAATGAACGAATGGCACAAAAAATGAATTTTCATATAAAGGTTTTGGTTTTAAAATTGGAATATTTTAATAAGACCTGATCGTTTTCATTTGGATGCTAATATTCTGAAAATTGAGAGTATGTGACTAATGATCACGTTCTCTAACTACTTATGATATTTTGAAAAATGGAACTACAAAATATTTTAGTGCACTTCCTTTTTGGGTAAACTATAACCATATGCATATTTTCCTAAATTGCAATATAAATCTACAAATAATTATTCATAGAAAACTGAAAAATTTGCTACAGAGTTTCTGTATACATTCATTTTTATATCCCCCCAAATTAGATTTTAAAAACTCTTTTCAGAAACTCAATCTTGGGCAATATTTAAAGACAAATAGTATGTCATCTTAAGGCATTGGAACTATTAATATGTACTGTGCGAGATAGCTCTATGACATCATAAAGCTATTTTATGTAATATGTATTAATATCTCCAACCTTTTATTCTCTATCTGAAATGTCACATTGTATACAAGCAGATAAATTGTTTACATTAGGAAGAAATCTGTGCTTTATTTGAATAGCAAATAATAAACTTTGATATATCTGCTAACTGCTGCATATTTTCTGAGTTTGTGGCAAGAGATTACTTCAATAATAACAATTAGCATTAGCCAAACAATAGCATACAACAGCATGGTAGCATGAGATACTAAATTTGCTCCTCACATCAGTAAGGTGGTTATAATTTCCATTTTAGAGATAAGAAAATGATAGTTCACAGAGATTTAGTGACCTTCCAGATATTGTCAAGCTAAAATCACAAAGCAATGTCACATAGCTACATGGAATACATGGGGTAAGAGACCAACCAGATCCTTGATCAATGAGGATGATGCCCATGTTTATTTTTCCACTTTATCACCAGATTATGAATATTCTTTAATAAACATCTCTGCTATTTTGAAAATAAAACAGTAAGATAACTTCATAAATAGCTACTTTATAACTAGTCATAGTAACAAAGCCACTCTGAATCATGTTTTAACTAAATCTAAGTTGAAGATTGCTTTCCCCATTTTTTTTTTTTCACATGGGATGGAGAAATACTAATGCAGAGGAAAGGAGATGATTCTCATTCAGGAATTTTCTTGGGTGAAAAGAACAGTCAAGGGTAAAGTAACCTCGAAGGCAGAGCTCCTTCATGTCACCCCTAGGAAAATCACCAAGAGACAGAGCACATGCCCAAAAAGGTATTCCAGGTACTGAGATGCTATGCATTGCCACGCATTATCACTTGATATGACTTATTGTGTCATTGATTCTAACATGAAAGTGTATCATTTCCAAAATGATGAGCAAGACTCAACCCCAAAAGCATAATCCTCATTATGTTTAGATCCCTCACAGAGAAGAATCAGGAACAGTATGAAAGAGAAAAGACTGGTATTTACTAACTAAGCCACATTATATTCCAGTACAGTGACAGGAGACATTAACTGCATTCGCTACTCACGTTGGACAGTGTGGTAAAGACTTCCTTCCACTGGGTGATACAGAAGGAGAACTATTCAAATATGGCATTCATAATAGATGTAAGTCTGGCATGGAATTGTTAGCTACATAACCTTGCTTTCATAGGTTCCTACATTTCTCTTGACTCTAACCCTTAACCATCTATCACACTACTTGCCTCTGGCTAGGAGTCCCCAGAAGGTTTCTCATATGTGTTTCCAAACATATTTTCTGCAGCTGTTAAAATCATAATAAGGTTTTTTGTAGTTCTTAATGTGCTGAAAACACAAAGGTGTTGTGTGTTAATAAACAACACTTGAGACAATCAGCTTTTGAGAACTACTTGATGATACATTATAAAAATTGAGAAGAAAGTACCTAGATTCCTTTTTGAATTAAAAGGATCTACATTTTTTATTGTCTCCTAGTTCTGTTTCATTACCTGAATATCCTGGTTTCCTGATATTTTATATTTGTATTAGATTTTTTGAGTCATGTATAAAGGTATTATTGCCATTTCTTCCATATGTCACCAGGGAAGCTATTTCAACTTGGTCTTCAATTTTGTAGATTTGCAAATCTGATGTGGTTAGTTCATCCAGAGGACAGACTCATGCCAACAAAATTAGCAAATACTACTTTCTAAATTAAATGGTAATCTATTAACTTATTAATAGAGAATATTTATTATCTATGGACATAAATATTAATGTGTGTAGCATACCATGAATGGAAAATATCAGTCATTTTGATTTATGATTATGCATTTATCAATATCTCTATTTTCCCAGTTATATCAGTGTTCAAGAAACTTGGCCTTCCCTACTTTATTAGTAAAAAGAATTATAACACAAAATATGCCTACCAAAGTCATTTAAGCCACATACAATGGAAAAGTGCCAACATTTATTTGATGATTGATTTACAGCTGACAACTTTTCCAATGTTTTCATCTCATTGAAATGATGGACATGGACTAAAAAAAGTGCATAGAGAGATAAAATTATTTTCTTTATTTGTGATCTTTCAGAAATTATATTAAAGAATTAATGTAGATGCTCAGGTAACTGAACCTCTTCTGTCTTTCAGAAGTCCTCAGATGAGAAGCCAGAGTGACTTCTGCCTTGACTAGCGTTCATAATGAATTATTAATATTATCATCTCTGCTGAAATAGGTCATACATTGAATAAAGGAGAAAAAAGTTGCAAGAAAAAAAATGAAAGAATGAAGTAAAAATGGATTTTTAGATTTCAGCCTCCCTTCGCATCACTAGATATTTTCTACTTCAACAAATAAAATATTTTCTCTTTAATCTCATTAAGAAAGTGTAACATGCCACCTCACATATTTAAAGCCAATATTAATGTATTTAAAAGGTAAATGTCATAAAAGTAAAGTAGAATATCATAGCTTATAATCACCTGACAATATGAGTTATAGTCTCCATCAAAGCATTAATAATCAAAAGCAAAGGTAAGAATCATCCAAAACTAAGAGATCTACTATAGTCTTTTTGGATCTGCTTTCTGAATAATTTCTACAGGTTTTGTTCCTATTACCCTTTTATTTAGGATTATTTTAAGGTAGTTTCTATTATCTGGTTATCCATAAGAATGAAATGACTGATACGAAGTAGATGAGGTTTTATAACATCCGCATGAATAATAGAGACTTAAATATAACAGAGACTTGGATGTAACTAGTGAAAAAATAAACATCCAAAGAAATATTTTAGAAGACAAATGCAAATGACTTGTATCATCATCTTATAATAAACTCATTATGAATATAAGTAGTTCTTGTATCATTTAAATATTGCTTTTAATTGCAAATCTTATTTTCTTCCCTCTAGTATTCTACTGAAAATTGTTCAAAACTAGCCATAATTATTCTTTTTTTATTTTATAAAATAGACCTGCTGTTGACTTACTTGATTATCCCTAAGATACAAAACAACATATTGAATACTCAGAAAATAATTGCTATTTTTTAGACTAAGAT